>RJVU01042551.1:6990765-7006026 GCA_003731715.1 Anabarilius grahami
AAATGGGAGACAACAAAGATGTGTCCCAATTCACATAGCCTAAGTCATGCCATACTCATTTTATGCCATTTTGTAGTATAACCTAAATAGTGCAAGTAGTGAGTTCACACTGAACATTCCAAACAGAAAAAGGTCTACTTGAAAGACAAGGATGATGCACTTAATTAACCGAAAAAACTAAGTGTGGAATGTTGGACACTTCATTCATGCACTCAACCGTCACAGCTTTAATTACATAGTGGAGGGGGAGGAGCTATCAGACTCTGAATGACAAAACAACCTTACACAATTCATACACTACACAGTTGAGTACATAGTAGGGGTGTAACAATATATATCGTGTCACAATATATCGTAATTAAAAAATGCAACAATGTGGATAGTGACAATATGTATTGTGTTTACAAGTTTACAGAGTTGTAATGTCAGTACTACATTAAACTATTATATATAATGTTGAATATGATGTTTAATAATGCAGTGGGGGAATATTTGTGGGTCCTGATAATGCCAAATGTGTTATGTTACCAGTAAATGTGGTCTACGTTATTTAAAAAATATCTAGTCAGTGACAGAGTGCAAACATATTCATCTAAAATAAATGTTTCAGCTTCAGAATCATGAATATTTTTATCCTGTGCATTGGGTTACCAGCATCAAGTCCACCCCAAATGTAATACCATATTTAGCATTTTAATCAACAGTACATTTTTTGTTATCCTTTATGTCATGGAGTATCAATAATATTGTATTGTGAGTTCAGTATCGTGTATGTATCAAATTGTGACACGAGGGCATCGTTACACCCCAGTACATAGTGCATAAGTACATAGTGAATAGTGTATAAGTGCATAGTGTTTAGTGCGTCATTTCAGACACAACTCAAGTCTTTGATATTTGTTAACATGGAAAGAGTCAACTGTTTATTACGCAGCATTTCCATACAAAAAAAAAAGAGAAAGAGAATGTTGCAATAACTGCTGTTGCAATATCAGTTGCCAAGTAAATCAACAGAAAGACAAAACAATTATGTGCGATAACAGAACTGTGGAAATAAAGGAAATGTCTCTACCTTAAGCAAAACACAACTATATCAAAAAAAGTTAAATTTAGTGGCCAACTTTGATTGATTATTTGTTATTCTAATTTTCCTCTGTTAATTTTAGGAAAATTAAGAAAATAAAGAAAAGTGGTCTAAAACAGTCACTGAATTTCAATTCCTAAATATTATTTTCAAAATAAGGCACAATTTCAATAGGAAGAGGTAGAAATCTTGCAGTGAATTTGGCCTATCATAAAGAACACATTTTAAAGGTAAACTGCTAGAAGTCATCAACAATATTACACTTTATGATTGTTTAACACTTCAAAACTCAGGTGCTTAAAGTTTACAAAAATAAGGCTTATCCACACAAAGCCTATTGTCTGTCACAAATAAAATTAAAGCACGTGTTTACAGTAGTTTCCTGCCTCACAAAATCAATCTAACTATTCATCAGTTATCTATTTCAGCCTCTGTAAGACTAACAGCCTCAACATTCTCAGTTAATTAAGCCAAAATTTGGCAGTAGATTAAGTGCATACTTTTCAACAAATGTGATATATGGCAATGCTGTGTTTTTAAGGAATTACTTCATTGTGGTAATGTATTTGGCACATAGAGACTCTATGTTCACTTTCTGTTGTTTAGATTTCTTCTCTTAAGATGATATGGTATGGAAACAGACCTACCTTTAAAGAAACCAATGCATATTAGTTCTGTAGTTATGGTAAAGACTTTCTCACTTTATGTGATTGTGTATTTAGGACATGGAACAGAGCAGCTTCTATCTGTTTCATCAATGTAAAAATGGCAGCTGGTGTTTGTCAGAATCTAATTTGTGGGAGAAAAACTCTAATTTTTGCACTTAGAGTTACGTTTAGTATTTGCATCCAAACAAAACAAAAAATAAATAACTTTTTCAAACATGAAAATACACACTTGCAGAAGCACACCAAGTGTCAATCCCAGGTCACAATTTAAACTCTTATATGGAAAAAGAAATATGAAGTTGAGCGTATGAATCAGTCCACACAGGTGAGCCTTTCAGACGTGTTTAAAATGCCTTCAGTACGCTGGAGGCTGATACCCGGCCTCTCCTGATGAACTGGGGGTGAACGGGGACTGCTGGTAACCCTCTGGAGGGCCAGAATAGGCAGAGGGGTACGGGGAAGTGTGGTCACTGACTGGATCGTTGTAGCCTAGGCCAACATCGACTAGCCCTTGGCGGTATCGTCGAAATGCGAACACAGTAAGCATTGCCTTGAGAAAGAAGGATAAGAAGGATAAAGTTTAACAAATGTCCAAAGAGGCCATCAGGCAATAAATCCCCATAAATCATAAGCAGTGTCTCAGAATAAGCCGTTTGCAGTTTCTATGCAATGTGTCATCACATTGCACAAGCCCCGCCCATGACTGCTGGCGGACTCTGCCCTATTAGCATAGACCACGCCCTGAGTGAGCTGTATACAGTCCGCCATTTTCATTTCCTCACCAGAGCATTTAACAGCATTTAAAGCTAATTAAGTTATTCAATCAAGAGCAGTGAGTGATTTTCTGGTTTTCTTTTGTTGTTTGATTCATATTAACAGCATATATAGCAGTAGGTATAGTATATTAAGCTGCTGTCACTTTAATACACAGATCTAATATACACATGTGATTTCTTTACTTGCTGTTTACGTTCACAGACATAATCTATTGTGTTTATCTGAACTTTGTGTGTTTTTGACATAACCTTGTGTGTATTTGACAGTTTAAGCGCAATAAGAAGTGAAAGAGAACTTAGTTTAACACTCACAGGAAGCACCGTCTGACATCCAGCTTTCTGTGCGCGTGCTTCAGATGTGTGCGCTCAGAAAACCATATATCAGAAATTTTGACTGATACGGCTTTAAAACGCACGCAGATAATAAACTTTCATGATGATAAAAAAACTGCAATGTCACGCGAGTATGACCGCGACACAGATGATAATAAAAACCAAACAGATGTTTTGTTAGCTTTAGCAGAGTGTCCGAGGCACAAACTGAACAGGCTCCACCCTCTTCTGGATAGGGGGCGGGGAGCAGCAGCTAATTTGCATTTAAAGTTACGTGCACTAAAACTTCACAGACACATTCTGGGGACACCAGAGACTTATATTACATCTTGTACAAAGGGGTGTGATAGGCGCCCTTTAATAAAGTTCAAGGCTTAATAAATGTGCTCACCCAGGTGGCAATGGAGAAGAAGGAAAAGGCCACCACAGCTCGAGCTGCATCAGCTGGGACGGCTTTGTCTGTAGTTTTAGACCACTTGTTGGCTAGGAGGCAGAAACACACAAACCACAGGAACGTCCACACACCTGATGAGAAACCAGAGAGAAGCTTAATCACAGTGATAACTCACCCTCTTGTCCTCCCAAACATGTCGGACTTCTTTGAAATACAAATGACCATATTTTTAAAGAAACCGGAGTAGTTTTTGTCCATCCATTGAAAGTTCCCACAACCAAAACTTTGACGCATCAAAGAGTTCATCAAGACATCGTAAACTAATTCATATGAATCAAGCGAGTTAATCGAAGATCACATCAAATATGATAAACAATTGTGTGTGATGCACAAGATAGTGCGTTGATCCTAAAAGGTCAAGTGATAAAGTCAAATAAACCCCAAATTATCATATATTTTCACAAGACTTTGGAATAAACCACTCGATTCATATGGATTCGTTTTTCGAAGACATTATGACCATCAACGTTTTGGTTGGTTTGGACTTTAAATGGTGGGACAGAAACCTCTCAGGTTTCATTAAAAATATCTTAATTTGTGTTTTGAAGACAAAGTCTTGATAGGTTTGGAACAAACCAACCCCTAAATTAAACTGGTTCATCGTATAAAGTGATCATATCTCTTCACTAGACTTGGATTAAACCACTTGATTCATATGGATTAGCTTTATGACGCCTTTATGATCTTTGTGGATCTTCAAAATTTTGGTTGGTTTTAGTTGTGTGTACTTTCAATGGAGGGACAGAAACCTCTCAGGTTTCTTTAAAAATGTCTTAACTTGTGTTTAGATGACACACAAAATTCTTATGTGTTTGGTACCACAGGAGGGTAAGTAAATGATGACTGAATTTAAATTTTTGGGTAACTATCCCTTTAAGAACAAGCGTACATGAGGAACAGAAAATGTGGCTCTGTTTCGAACTATAGTGAGCATTAAGTCATCATTTGTGTTGCTCCAGTCATGAAGACAGACAGCAAATTCAAACCAAGTATCCTTCACTGAGAAGGCAGTCCCAGTGCATTCTTTGATGAGCTCAATGGAAAAAAATCCAATATGTCAAATTACATAATTATAAATATAGCAGTATTTCACTAAATACCGAAAAGTATTAATAAAAATAAGGACACTTTTTGTCTATTTTGTCTATTTTACACAATACTTCTGAGAGCTGTGTATTTTTACTGGAGTATCATGTTGTTAGCTTAGCAACATGCTAACATCATAGAAACTCAATTGTGAGTCATGTATGTGTGTGTTTCTCATTAGGCATGTTTGATTTGAGTAATGTGGAGTTTGTAGAGCGTTCCAAATCATCCAGTTGAGAAGTTTGTTGACATTTGATATTGCCTGTCACACTGCCAGCAACTTTGCCGCAGCTTGTCGCCAGTCGCAGTACTGGTTGGTTGCTAGTAGGTCTTCCTAATTGTGGTTGCGCTAGTACCGGTTATAAACGTCACAACTGCTAAGATTTTGCTCCTCGTCATTCGGTGTTGACATTAAAATAGTTGTCATGCTGTTATTAATCTGGAGAACAAAAGTGTGCCGCTACCCCATCTATCTGTACCTGACACAGATATATGGGTATACATGGGATTACTTGAGCCTTGTGGTCTTCATCAAGTTGCACGCACCTGTATAAAGTTAAACCTAACACAACTTTGATGTGTCGTCCACATCTAGTTGGCAACAGTCGTGGACGCCGGCTCTCGCAATAAAAATTAATGAATACAGGTTGCTTTATTTCTGCAAGTCGCTGGCAGTGTGAACTGGGCTTTCAAGCTTTCTTGGTTTTAGATCGAAGCAAATATGTGGCACTTAAAACACAGATCATAAAAAAACCTGTAATACTTCGTACCAGAGAAAACAAGATCACCCAAGACAATGTATTTCCTCTCTCTGGCATTGCTGATCTGGTGGAATAAGGCATCCAGCACAATAAAGACAACACAGGCCAGGAAAGCTAAAATCCCAACACCAACTCCATAGTTGCAAGCACTTTCAGTCTGATTGAACATGCATTTAGTGTCCTGCACATTCGGCTCATTGATGTAGCCTTCAGAAAGGATGGTAGCAAACACCACTATGGAGAAGACCTGTGATGGAAAGAAGAAGAGGTAGAATTAGGGACAATGACAGAATCTCTTCAATAACACATCAAATCACGCACACCAAAGAAACTGCTACTGAGAGCGCTGTGTATATTAAAACAGAAGTTCACAGAGAACAACTTCTGTCATGTTGAACGGGAGGTGTGACGCTCTCACAAGATGTTTACTTTGGTTATTAAAAAAAAAGTAGTAACCAAACAAAACACTATAGAGTATATAACCATACTGTACACACAGAAGCAGTCCAGTAATGCCAGCATTTGGGAATCTACACCTGTGTTTTAAATCTATCTGCCTAAAGATTTAACATTAAAAAATGTATTTTGCATGAAAAGTGTGCTTGTACTATCTTTCTCAAAGTTGCCATGAAATAGAAGCTGTGATAGTCTTTTCTTCCATATTGTAACGTATATCCGAGAGAAACGGCTTCTCGAACAAGAACAAATGTAGGGAGGGGCTTAATTTTGTCCATCAGGAATTGATTGGATGGTTGTGGTTTGCTATTGGTGTGATGTCATGTGAGTGACACTTTGCCAGTAAACACATCAGAGAAGGGAGGGGAAGTTATTTGGATTAAAGCTTATGGGGACATGTACATGGAGAGAGAGAGAAAAAAAACGTGTACATATAAATAATTTACTGTATAATAAACACTGAAATATACCATAGGCATAACAAAATAAGAATTGTCCATTTTGATTTCATGGCAACTTTAAAATCTTTTTAAATTTTAATGTTAGGACATTCATGCACTTTAAAGTGTGGCTAAAATGTCTAAATACTATTCGGGGAAACAATAACATGTAATGTACAGTAGTTGTGACCAGTGTTGGGTAAGTTACTCTAAAAAAGTAATTAAAAAAAACAAGGATAGACATGAAACGTCTCTTTTAACTTTCAAATAAATAAAATCGCATTTCTCTTGAACTGACTGAAGTGTGTAAAGAGAGAAGGTTACATAAAAAAACATACATTTTAACATTGAAATTGATAAATCCACAATTGTCACAGAATTGTCGTAAAGTCTATACAGTTTACGAATGCAGTAGGCTAACTAAGAGAAATCCCTTACTCTTAAATACACAAAGAAAGAAAGAAACTAGCTTCATAAAAACAGACGGTTGCGCTAATGTTGACATGACATCCCGATTTTACCCGTGTTGACAAGTCACATGATGCAAACCACAACAAACTCATAAACTAGCTACTGCCATATGGTCTGTGTTTTGCAACTTATGACAGCAGCATTTTGTTTTGCGATAAACTTTGCTCAACTACACCACAGTTTTCAGGGCAGAAGAAATATCATAAACTTATATCAAGTATGAGCACTAGCTCGATTAGCTAACGATGACTTTGGTCTCACCCAACTGAACAGCCGGACGATAGTCTGAGGTTGTTTTATAAAGCTCCCGAAATCAAAGGCTCCACCGGCCAGCGATGCACCGTAAGCACTCGACTCCATGACCGCTTTTGTGCGACTCTAGCCTGTCTTTATTGGTGACAGATTCGACAAATTGTCCAGCTTTGATAATATGCTATTTACTTTCACACTTGTTTCCTGAAAGTAGTGCACCGCCCTTCAAGGAAGTACACGTCACGTCAATACGAACTTTCCCTACAGGCAGTCAGTTATTATAATATGAAAACCCCCTATTTTAGAGACGTGTTGTCTATCTATCTATCTATCTATCTATCTATCTATCTATCTATCTATCTATCTATCTATCTATCTATCTATCTATCTATCTATTCAATTCAAAATTGCTTTATTGGCATGACTGTAAAAAATACAATATTGCCAAAGCATATATACATAAAACAATAATAAAAACATCTGCATAATAGAAGAAAATATTATCTATCTATCTATCTATCTATCTATCTATCTATCTATCTATCTATCTATCTATCTATCTATCTAGATCTGTCTGTCTGTTTGTATGAAATCATCCTGTGGGGTTCAGTAGTCAGCAGCTATTTGACATATGGCATGGACAGAACATGCTTAAATATTTATGAGAGTAAGAGTTTTCCAGTGTTCTGCTGTTGGTTAGGGTGTAGGCCTGATGCTTCATCACTCTGCACANATCTGTCTGTCTGTCTGTCTGTCTGTCTGTTTGTATGAAATCATCCTGTGGGGTTCAGTAGTCAGCAGCTATTTGACATATGGCATGGACAGAACATGCTTAAATATTTATGAGAGTAAGAGTTTTCCAGTGTTCTGCTGTTGGTTAGGGTGTAGGCCTGATGCTTCATCACTCTGCACACAAGGATTGCCCTTGAGTTTACACAGCTCTGTGATCTAACTGAAGAAGTAGAACTATTGTTTGAAGGTTGACCACGTGGCCTCAATCTGTTGTGACACATTCACATCATACTATGTTAACTTTAAACACCAAAAGATTTGTATTTGTTTGTTTGTTGTCTTTTTAATCGATCTTTCAAAACACTGTAGGCTACTGAATGAATAAGTACCAAAGTACCTCTAAGTGGCGCTATTCACCTTTACTTTACACTTGAAAGGATTGTTCACCCAAAAATCAATAAATTACTTCCCCGCCTATCTTCCAAACCTTTTTACTTTTTTTTTTTTTTGTCCTCCAGTGGAACTGAAAAGAAGACATTTTAAAGAACACCCAGTCAATACTGGCACTTCCCCTTGGGGGAATCCCTGGCACCATTTTGAAGTGAGTTGCACTTTGTCAAGTGGGCGAGGGAAGTTTATATAGACAGACCCTCATCGTCCCTTGATTTTGTCTGAGGGAGTGAGTTTACTCAGATGTACACTTCAAGCAGCTTTTTGTGTAATTTTATTCTCATATAGCCTACCTATATAATTTTATATATTTTCTCCAAATACTGATTGCATAAAAATTCATAAGTAAAAAAGAGGTTTAAATAATAAATCAGCTCCATAGTAAATCTCAAGTGATCAAGGGCTTAGTGTGTTCCATTTAAAGGCACAATATGTAATTTTTCGTTGCTAGAGGGTGCTTATTCAAAACAAATGTGTAGCTTGATGACTCCTTGATTTCGCGGAATCATGTGAGGTGTTGTCTTCACGTCTACAGCTGGTATCCGACAGGACTCGTGCAGAAATCATAATCATGCATGAGCTAATTTATTAAAGATTTATTAACATTACTGTAGTATGAAGCAGGGTTTGGCTGAAAGCCGTTGGAGCAGAACGAGGCCGCTGGAGAGAGTGCTAATGAGAGACGAGTGTGACACACGGCTCGAGAGCAGTGGAGCTTTTATTATGCCGCAGATGACCGCTTCTGCTTCTACCGGTCAAACGTTTGTGGGGTAAAGCAGCGCTGTTTCATCATATTAGATATATTTGTGTGTTGAAAGTTACATAGTGGTACTCTGCGTTTGCTCGGCAATTACTATGAGACCCTTGTTAGGCATGGTAAAACTTGGTACTCATGCACATCAGTGTCCACAAGACGGAGGGAAGTTAGCGAGTGAAGGGCATAAATATTTGGAGTGGAACGCAGCCCTTGTCATTCATTCGTTGTCATAGACAGTTTCTAGTTAGTTCACACCTGTTCTCTGTTCTGTTGATTACCTTCTTCTGTGTATTTAAGCCTTCAGTCCTCCTCAGTTGTTATGTGTTAATGTTACGTTGATGGTTTGTACAGTCTTGTGGCTGGTTGTATAAACTGCTTAGACTGTCTAATTTAAATCCAAAAAGGAAGACTGATTAGCCTTAATCAACTGCATGTTGGTCATACTAGTTCTTAAGTCACAGTCTTAACTTAGCGGCTATATGTTTACGAAACTGGCCGCTGCTCGCAATGTTATTATTAATGTCATGCATTTTTATTTTGGATATGTCTACAAAGCAACCCCTGACAGCAAAATACATGTTTTAAGTCCAAAGTATACTTCGGCCTAATTTTTGTCATCTGGAGGGCCCACGGACGGGTGTGCGGACACACTGCAAAAAATGCTGTTCTTAATTAGAATTTTTGTCTTGTTTCTAGTCAAAATATCTTAAAGTTCTTAAAACAAGAAGCATTTTCTTGACCAGTACAAATTATTTTCTTGTTTTCAGGAAAAATAAGTCAAAAATAAGTACGTTTTTCCTTAAAACAAGCAAAATAATCTGCCAATGGGGTAAGCAAAATAATCTTAGTCCAAACTGAAAACAGATTATATCTTATTCTTGGTTTGAAATAAGATTATTTTGCTTACCCCATTGGCAGATTATTTTGCTTGTTTTAAGGAAAAACGTACTTAATTTTGACTTATTTTTCCAGAAAACAAGAAAATAATTTTTACTTGTCAAGAAAATGCTTCTTGATTTAAGAACTTTAAGATATTTTGACTAGAAACAAGGCAAAAATTCTAAGTAAGAACAGCATTTTTTGCAGTGCATGTCCCGTTGATGACACGATGTCCGGTAGAGTATAGAAAAAAATTGTACTGCGCATGTGTCGAACTCGGTCATTCGCGAGCATCCGCGGTTGATGCCCTCTCCAAATAACCACACTTGCAGTCTTGGCCACTTGAGAGCACGTGCACGCGACAGAAAGTAAGTGCACAAGACTGTCTCATGTCTTAAAAATGCCCAAGTGCAGTGCCCTTAAGGCACACTAAACCCACACTATCTCAAATACTGCTTCAGAGCGCTATTATGTTATGCACATTCCCTAAATGTATTAAATTAATTATATATTACTAATTACTAATTATATATTATTATAATTTGGTGGTAAAATATAAAGTGTTGCACATTTTATTGTTGCAAAGAGTAGGTGTATTAAATACATAATTTGCAACTGCTTTTTATCACAATTTTAAAACTGTGTCTTCTGTTAGTTACATAGCGACCACTGAACAGAAATTTAGAAGTGTATTTTAAAATGCAAAGCATTAAAAAAAATAATTGAAAAAAACGCTTGCATTTTTTGCAAGACTATAAGTGTGTCCCATCAGGCAATCAAAAATTCTACACACACACTTGCAGTCTTCACGCCCACTTGAACACTTGAGCCAAATATAGGAAATATGTCATGTAAATAGACAAGTGGTGAAGTGCAAAGACTGCAAGTGTGGGTATTTGGACAGGGCATGACTATACTTTGTTTCTTCCTCCTTGCATTGTGTTTGTGGGTTGTCACTTGTATGCAGTCTGTCAACTGTGAAGCGTTTCTTCACTCTCTTAATGCGCATTGTTAAACTATGAGCCACTTTTTTTTTTGCAAACTTTGTACAGCGTATTTTCTTTAGACAGAAGTTGAAACTCCATACAGCAGCATCTCTTCAGGTGAGTATCATAATTACTTTACTCAGGACAGCTGTCAGACATCTTCCTTTAAATGTATATTAAAAGTAATTATTTGAACTTAAGAGTGCTTTTTGGCCCACTTAAGTAGTATACATCTTTTTATGTGATATAATACTTGTGTTACCTTTGAAATATGGTTAAAGGTTAACTGCTGAATGTTCTGACAAGTATTTATGGGAAACTAAAATATACTTTAATGTCATTTGTAATGATGAATTTGCAATTTAGTACATAGTACGCAATCAAGTACTTTAGTATGTTTGTCAACACATTAAAAATAAGTGCACTTCTTTAAAGCATGACAAGATTCTTAAAACAATGATTTAAAATGTATTTCAAAGTAACTTTTAATTTGACATTATTACAAAGTGCACTTTTTAAAAGTGTGCTTAAGTGTTTTAAAAAACAGTCATGAAAGTGTATGTACACTTAAGTGGCCTTTTATTTTTTTTTATATATTATCTGCAAGTACAGTTTTTTAAAACACTTTTAAGTTAAGTACACTGTAAGTGTGCATTCAATACAATGAAGTGCACTTCTTTTTTTAAGGTTATAGTCTAGCATAAGGAATGGACAATTATTTAAAATATAGAGTGTTTTATTATGTTACATCTTGTGTATTTGATGTGGATTTTAACATTTTAATTACACACTTTTTTATGGTTCATGTGGTTTAAGTAAGAAATGCTCTGGGAAATAAATCCCAGGCAAATATTACAATCCTGATTATGACCCATCACAATCGTTTATCTTCTGATGCACACAGCTCTAGACAGTCAGGATGGCTGCATCCCGGATCATGGAGACGATTCCCGATGGAGATGGAGATGATGACCTGTTTGAGCTGGTAGCTGTTGGGAGATCATGCAGATCAGTGAGATGTGGGTACATGGCATACAGACAGACTGGTGTAAATCAAATAAGAGACCGGAGAAAAGTAATAACTTGTTTGTCTTGTAGTTGATGTGACACACGAGGACCATGATTTCCATGAGCCCAGACACAGAAATTCCCTGCAGAGGAATAGCTGGTCCTCTTCAACGCAGAGGGTCCTTTCCTCCATGCCTAGTCGCTCTATCAGTGAGAGAATGTTTCAATAGGTTTTTTTTTTTTAACACAGCACAAGGGTTAAATGCTATTTGTTGCAACTAAGTCTGTTGTTTTTTACCCACTTATGTTCACCCAAAAATGAAAACTATCCTATAATTTACTCACTCTCAAGCCATCCCAGGTGTATATGACTATCTTCTTTCACAATCTGAGTTATATTAAAAAAATATCCTGGCTCTTCCAAGCTTTATCCGGTTGACGAATGTTCTAAGTTGTGCAGTTATTATCAGGGAAACGCATGGCTAAAGTAGTTCCAGGCAGGTCTGATATGATATAAAGTTTCATATCACTTCACCAAGATTCAGTTATTTCAAAGGAGCTTACAGCCTACAACAGCAAAAGAACCAAAACCTAAGACAACACTGACCAAGCAAATAAATATAGTAAACAAAACCTCTCTTTCAAATGCACACACATACAGTACATACACACTTTCACAGAACTGTGTTGTCAGAGCAGCTCTGATTTTATCAGTAAAATAGTTAAGCAACTTTAAATCTACATGACATTTTTCACTAGCGAGGTAATAACATTGCTGTTCTTGAAGCAGATAAACTTCCTCCGCTTCGCGTCATGGCCGCATTACTACCTCGGATGTACATTATTTTTTATAATATTTTAAATGTGCTTTACAGTAGTTAGTCAACACATCAAAATATTTATACTTCTTTAAAGAATGATAAAAGAATATTAAATCATAATGATTTAAAATGTAGTCTACTTTAAAGTAAAACTTTTAATTTTGCACCATTACAAAGTGCACTTTTTAAAAGTGTTTTCAAAAGTATTAAAGTAGCTACACCTAAGTACCCTTTTATCTAATTTATATTATATCATCTGCAAGCACTATTTCACATTCAATACAATTAAGTGCGCAGGGAATATTTCAGAAAATTTCCTCTGAACTGACTTTTGCCATTTTTTTTCCTGTGCCTGACCCATGCCTTTTCTCAGGATGGAATCAGACAGCTGTGGTCTCCCAGTACCAGAGCCGATCCACCAAAACACGAAGACGACGACCCCCTAACACTGTCTCCACCACTCCCTGCGCTGCAAACCAGGAAGTCTTTAGAGAGGCCCAGAACTGCGCTGTTGACGGTTTGCAGCAGTAAAACACTCAAAATGCCAATAATTACAATCAAACAGGGCCCATATCATGAGGGATCACATTTTCCTTGAGCTTAAAATCATTTGATGTTATGCGAAACACTGTAACGTCCTTCCTCCCTTGTGAAAATGTTTATTGAAACTAAACTGCAAAGATGTGTCATTCTAAACTTCCCCAATTTTATTTCACACTTATTTACATAAAAGACTTAAAGGCATATCAATAAGAAAGAGAGAGGAAATGGTGCAATTGTTTATTAGGTGAAAACCTTATTCACATTTAAGTGGAGCTCAGGAAAATGACACTGACATTTTTTCTGTGTCCTGGTCCTATAGGGACCCAAAAGGAGGAGCTGCTGAATAAACTACAAGATTTGTCTGCTGGTGAATGTGTACGTCTGTTGCGTGAAATGCCTCTTAGTTTCTCTGAGAAGCATGAGATCAGGTACAGAATTCATTATACTGACTTTTATACCATTAGTGCATCTTTAGCAATTCATTTGTTCTTCATATTAAAATGGTTCATTTCGTTGTATAAGTCTTTGAGTAATCTTATCTAAATGTGTCCTTTTAGATCTTTGGTCTTCTGTTTAAAGGCTGAAATGCCTATTTCTGCAAACAGAGCCCTCTGCTGCCATCAGTTTAAAGCTTGTTTCCTGAAGGTGATTGTCTTTTTGCACAGTAACTTTCAGATTAACATTAACACATATTTATTTATTTATTTTACACCTGGCAGTTTTCATGAATAGTGTTTAAATTGACTTGATTTATATATATACAGTAAAAGTAAAGTGAAAGTATCAGTAAAAGAACAGAGTTAACAAATAATGGTGTTTTAAAGGGTTTGTTCACCCAAAAATTAAAATTCTGTCATTTATTACTCACCCTCATGTCGTTCCACACCGTAAGACTTCGGAATAAATATTAAGATATTTTGATGAAATCCGAGAGTTTTTTTTTTATCCTTCATTGAAAGCAATGAAATTACCACATTTTCAATTTTGTTAAAATAGTCAAAAACAAAACAAAAATAATGACAGCACTGGACTGTTTTGTACTGTTAAAAATAACTGGAAGCGAAAGACTTCGGAAACCAAACATATTCAATATACAAATGGTGGATAAAAAATAAGGTGGATAGAATGCCTGGCATTATTTCCCCTGTGTTTCATGTGTTCTTGGACTTTTAATTTAAAGTGTATTTTCTATTTCCATTGTTCCCTGAATTGACTTTCCGTATTTAGTTCCTGTTCGTTACCATAGCAATTTGTTACACAAACCTGTGCCTTGTCAAGCCTATTGATATTCAGTACCTTAACCCATTTTTCAGAGGTCTGTTGTCAGTCATTGTCTTTACATGTGTTTTGTAAAGCTGCCTCGTTTCTGATTCCAGTTTGAATTGTCTTATTGTTGCCTTCATCCCCATTTAGATTATCTTTGTTTATGTGTTTGTTGAATAAACTGCTACAACTAGATCCTCAGCTCCCCTTTTCCCTGCGTTACATAACAATGCCCAGTTTTAAAATGGGGGAAAATGTGGAAGCTCTCAGAATGTTGTACACATCTAAATATTATGTCATTAAAGCTGCAGTCCGTAACTTTTTTTGGTTAAAAATTATCCTCAATAAATAAATTTGAGCAAGTACATAACCAGCCAGTGTTCAAAACTCTCATTATCTCAGCTCGATTCACAACGGTAAGCTTGTAATAATGTTTTATAATACCGTAAGAGCGACATGGTGGATTTGCGCGGGAAATTCGAGCATGCAGCAGTTCCTCTGTGCGTCATTACATCACATCCGTAAACAGAAAGGAAGGAGTCCCGTTCAGGCTATTCGGTTTTATTACGTGATGGTATCGGATCATTTATAGCCTTTTCTCAAAGCAGCTGAAATAATTAAACTTATCATTTTGATGGCGGATTGTAATCCAGAAAGGTCCAAATGACAATCATCAGTGACTGGAGATTCACCCGTAGTCAAAAGCAAAAGACGTTGGACTGTTGAGTGGCTACAGAAATGGAAATCTACAGGTAACGCTAATATACACATAGTCATAGCAATGCTGATGTTGTTAACATTAACAATTTGAGAACAATATAACAGTAATAATAATTTGCACGGTTTGGCATGATCCGAGCTAAGCGATTGTTAGATTTAATCATCATTGGCAGCCCGATTTATTGTAGACCTAATGCTTTTTTCCTCAGTTGGTCAGAACAAAAGTGACAGACATGTTACTTACTTGTTCAGATGATATTTTCCAGTGAAAATTCTTATATTGGTCATACTTTCAAGACGTAGAATCTGTGATTCTGAAGT
>RJVU01042551.1:7013477-7052155 GCA_003731715.1 Anabarilius grahami
GGGATGTAGGTTCTGTTTGATAATTTTTTGTAGGCTTTCTGAAACTCAAGACTCAACTAATCTCTGCAATTCTCCAGCTGTGATCCTTAGAGAATCTTTGGACACTCAAAAACTTTCTTCCTCACTGTGCATTAGGACAATTTAGACACACGTCCTCTTCCAGGCAGATTTGTAACATCTTTAGTTGATTGGAACTTCTTAATTATTGCCCTGATAGTGGAAATGGGGATTTTCAATGCATTAGCTTTTTTCTTATAGCCATTTTCTATTCTGTGAAGCTCAACAATCTTTTGCTGCACATCAGAACTATATTCTTTGGTTTTTCTCATTGTGATGAATGATTAAGGGAATTTGGCCTTTGTGTTTACACATATTTGTACTCCTGTGGAACAGGAAGTCATGACTGGACAATTTCATTCTCCTAGTCACCCTGGTGTGCTAAAAAATGTAAATATGAATGGGAATATACTTCAGAGATATTTTACTCATAAGAATTTCTAGGGGTGCCAATAATTGTGGCCAACATGTATTGGAGAAAAACATTTATTTCATAATGTGAGTTCCCCCCACTTTCAATTGTTTTACTTCGATGAAAGGTTAGAATTTTGTGAATTTTTTTTAATGAAATATCAAAAGGATAAACAATGCAGATTTATTTTCACAGCTGCCTTTGCTTATATTTACTAAGGGTGCCAATAATTGTGGAGGGCACTGTATTTGCTTACCATTCTTTCACTTACTATTTATTCACATCCTGTCTAATTCTGCCATGAGCTAAGATCGGTTTCCTTTCAGCGCAGCAGGAAGCAACTTTAGCATGCTTCATTTGCCTTTAAATCACTTTATATTTGCTGCTCACTCTAGAGTGACTTTTAATGCACTGTCTTGGCATAACTCTTATCTTAAGAAGTCAAAACATTTGTTTGTTTGTTTAATTAGCGAGAAAGTCATCCAACCAAACTATTAAGTTGCATCCCTTACTATATAAGATTGAATCTTATACGGAATTTTCTACATGAGCAGTTATGCTTTGTTTTTTAGCTTGTTGTTCCTTACATTTCAAATGGTAAAAACTCAAGCTTAATGATATTCATGGTATGTGTAAGAAATGCTTAGTTCCTTAAAAAAAATTGTTAAAATGTCATATTTGATTACATGTACAATAATCTTTCATTTGAAACTAGATTTCTAAAAATAAAAATCTCTTTTTCATTATTTTGGACATGCTTATTTGTCATTTAAATATATGTTATTAACTAAACAGATTTCAAATAACATCTGTTTAGTTCATGACAGGTTCAGTTCAAAACAGGTTTTTAATCATAGAATCAAATATCTGAGTGTCTTTTCGGTTTCTTCTTTCACAGGAACCTGTTGTTGAAGGGTTGCATTTTTAGTGTATTGTGTTACTATTGGCTCACGAAAATCGGTTACAGCCAGGAAGGCCAAAATAAACAGGTGACCAAAGTCATGAAACATGAAGACATCTTTTTAAATCCAGTAACACTATTATTTCGACAAAATTATTCAACGCAATATTGATCAAGCAGCCAGTCCTCAAAGTTAATTTGTTGAATTGTTTGTAGGGTTTATGAGAATGATCATTTAGAACTTTTAATAAAAAAACAGTACTCTTCTAAAATAAATTTCTTCTATCTATTGGCTTATTAGTTGAATATGACAAAAAGCAGTATTTGTGTTTACTTGCAGTGCTGGGAGACACTTGTTGGACAAGAGCTTTATCGTTTGGTTTTAATGGATCTAATAGTTTCGTTGCTGTACATCATCTTTGCTGAGTTTCTGTGGGGGTAAGTTCTCGTGATCCCATATAATGCTAGTGATGTCAAGCTAGGTTTGTTGACTCTTTCTGCCCCTTCAGGCTGTGTATTGGAAACATCACATTTCGAAGAAGGAAACTAGAGTTTGACATTGCAAGAGATGTTCTGGAGCTCATCTATGGTCAAACGCTTGTGTGGTACTGTCACCTTCTCATAAAGAAACATTACATTTTGTTCTGATATAGCTTCTCACTAACAGTCTTTTCTGTCTTCACTTTATAGGTTTGGTGTGCTGTTTTCACCACTGTTGCCTGCAGTGCAAATTGGGAAACTGTTTCTCTTGTTCTACTTCAAAAAGGTCAATATCTTCTTAGTAATTTTTAGGCTTCTTTGGGTTGACAGTTCATGGAAGATACAAGATTGTGAAAAAATGATTAGATGTAGCTCTCCCAAAATTTTATTCTGTCATCATTTACTTACCCTCATGTTGTTCTTCAGTGAAACAAAAAAGAAAATAATAGAGGAGAGTGAATTTGAATTTATGCTAACTCCAAAAACGCAATAAATAAATAAATAAAAAACACAGTAAATGTTGCTTATTTGACTGATGTATAGATACAGTACCATAGCTTTCTGTGAGACACAACCCCAAAATTAAGCTGTTATTCACTGATATTCAGTCCCATTTTTCCATGTTGTGATCAGTCACAGAACATGCAAGAAATTATGCCATTAATTGTCTCGTTACGTACACTATATTGCCAAAAGGCAGGCGTCCCAAAACTTTATGTGCACATGAACTTTAAGGACATCCCATTCTTAATCCGTAGGGAGTTGGCTCACCCTTTGCAGCTATTACAGCTTCAACTCTTCTGGGAAGGCTTTCCACAAGGTTTAGGAGTGTGTTTATGGGAATTTTTGACCATTCTTCTAGAAGCACATTTGTGAGGTCAGGCACTGATGTTGGACGAGAAGGCCTGGCTCGCAGTCTCCGCTCTAATTCATCCCAAAGGTGTTCTATCGGGTTGAGGTCAGGACTCTGTGCAGGCGAGTCAAGTTCCTCCATACCATACTCACTCATCCATGTCTTTATGGACCTTGCTTTGTGCACTGGTGCACAGTCATGTTGGAACAGGAAGGGGCCATCCACAAACTGTTCCCACAAAGTTGGGAACATGAAATTGTCCAAAATGTCTTGGATTGTTGAAGCATTAAGAGTTCCTTTCACTGGAACTAAGGGGCCAAGCCCAACCCCTGAAAACCAACCCCACACCATAATCCCTCCTCCAAACGTTACACTTGGCACAATGCAGTCAGGCAAGTACCGTTCTTCTGGCAACCACCAAACCCAGACTCGTCCATCGGATTGCCAGACAGAGAAGCGTTATTGGTCACTCCAGAGAACACGTCTCCACTGCTCTAGATTCCAGTGGCGGAGTGCTTTACACCACTGCATCAGACGCTTTGCATTGCCCTTGGTGATGTAAGGCTTGGATGCAGCTGCTCGGCCATGGAAATCCACTCCATGAAGCTCTCTACGCACTGTTCTTGAGCTAATCTGAAGGCCACATGAAGTTTGGAGGTCTGTAGCTATTGACTCTGCAGAAAGTTGGCGACTTTTGCGCACTGGGTGCCTCAGCATGCACTGACCCCGCTCTGTGATTTTACGTGGCCTTCCACTTCGTGGTTGAGTTGCTGTTGTTACCAATTGCTTCCACTTTGTTATGATACCACTAACAGTTGACCGTGGAGTGCGATGATGGGCCCCCCGTCTCGACGAGGGGGACATGGTGTCCACACTGGTCTTCTGCTGTTCCCTATTTCTGAGATGTCCAAATCCCCTCTGTAAAAACCTTTGTTTCTAACACGTCAACAAAATGAAACAAAAATTTTGAACCTGGCTTTATCCAGTGTTCAGATTCCTGTTCTTCAAATTAGTGAATATTTCATTAGGTAATCCCTCATTTGTAACATATCATTTCAAAAAAATAATAATAATAAAAAAAAAATGCAATTATTAATGTAATCAAAAAAAGAAAAAAGAAAAAAGGAAGTATGGTGATACTTTGGTCTTGCCTTAAGGGTACATATTGCTACTCTAAGGTACTAATATACTAATATTTATGGAGCTGGGGATGGGGGAGGGTAGTTAGCTCCTGAGAAATGCGATAGCTACTTATAATACTGAGGAGCTTATATATGGATGCTCTGATAGGCATCGTATTCCTTATAGACGTCAATCACCTGGGAGTCAGCTGATGTGAGCTTGACTTATGTGACCTGCCAGAACTGACACTATGATTGATTTTTACCTTAAGCGTACTGCCAGTTTTCCTTGCGTACTGGCACTTCCGACATGTTGCGTGTATGGAAGCCCACTGTGCCCTCCCTTTGAGCCAGGGAACCTCAACCTGCAGGACTAGACAAGACAAGAGACACAGCAGACAAGACGGATAGTGGAAACCTATGCTAAGCAAAGACTAGAACTACTACTAAAGTAGTAAGCTAAATAAAGAGAAAACAGAAAACTAAAGCTAGGAATAAACTACAGAACTAGTAAATTAAATATAGCTGCAAGCAGCGATGATGGGCCCAAGCCCCGATGAAGAAGAATATGTTTTGAACTGAGCATCAGGAATACCAACACTTTTATTTTTCCACTTCAAGCACTGGTATCCACACCATCGCAAATCTGACATTGATTTTATACAACAGTTCAACAAAACACAGTGGTGTTTCGTGAACAAATCTGCAACTTTGAACAAATCAGGAGAGTCATTGATTCAATTACCTATTCATAAATACAGCCGCTTGCTTCGTTACTGAATAAATGTTAAATGAATAACTCGATGACACATTCATTAAGACAGTGACTTACCTTCACCTACTGGCGGTTTCTGTTTAATATTTAAAAGGATTGCTTCATTTTTACCATCATTGCATATTTCTCTATTTAACATTTTTTTAATTATTATTTAAAACAATTTTTTTTATTAAGGTACCTATTTATGAAGGTAAAAATACACTGGGAAATCAATTTAAGGGAGCAAATATTGTGGAAAAGGTGGAAGTGGAAGAAAGCGTGTACACAGAAGGATGTTAAATGCCTCAGGGGGTACTCCACTCTAAAAAGTTTGGGAACCACTGTATAAGGATTGTCAATCAAGGGTATATGTGTTAACCCCTTTCCAGACAAGTTTGATGAAGAACTTCCAAGCACCCAGGAAACACTGGAGGGCCACTCAGATGAGCCTTCTCTTCATCAGCCTCCTGTTTTTCCCCTCCTTCATTGGGGCCCTTACATGTGTCGTATATACAATGTGGAGGTTTGTCTCTTCAGAATATTACATTCACACTCTCCAGGACATTTCTAAATCTGGAAAGGACAGAATCTGGAAAAATCAAAAATAAATTAAGCATTAATACACACCTCAGATTTTTCTCTGTACACTCCAAGGAGGTCTATCAAAATATAAGTCAATATGTCTACAAGTTGGTAAAATAAAAGTCCATTTGATGATTTTAAAAGGAAAGTTCTTACAACAGTAAAAATTCTGTCATCATTTACTTGCTCCCGTACTGTTCCAAAAATCTGTATTTTTTTCTGTGGAACACAAAAGATATTTGAAGAATATTTCAGTGGGTTTTGTCCATAGCCACTGCCACATATGCACACACTCACTTGCATAATTCATACTCCTGAACACAAAGCATTATTTCAATAATAAAGAGACAATACAGTGCCAGTTTTGTTCACTTCCTCTGTTTTCTTAGGATCGAGCCCTCATCACATTGTGGGCCCTTCAGGAACAGGAACATGCTCGAGTTAGGCAAGAAATGGATCATCAATCTGGAGAACTCGAACCCAAGTATGCAGTGGCTCACCTGGGCTTATGTTCACTTGGTGGACAACCCTTTGTTCCTCTTCATTATTGTAGGCTTGTTCCTGTGAGTATTCCTTGTTCATGAATCTCCTGGGTGCAGTAGGGATCAGATTTGGGTAATTTTTTAAAACTCATCTCCATCTCTTTCCAGAACCATCATATACATTCACATGCAAGTTTTGGATGGCCAAAAGATGATAATTGGAAAGTTACAAGAACAGATAGACCATGTGAGTATTATGACCCTTGTGGAAAACTACACTTTAGCATACTTAAGAGTACACATTTTACAGAAATAATATACTTCAAACGAATATACTTATAAACTGTAATCACTAGTTTCCGGTATAACGGCCATAGGCAAGTCTAGTTCCATAAGGAAAGTATGAGATCATTTTTATTTTTGGGTGAACTAACCTTTTAAGTGCAAACTGAATGTAATGTTTTTGGGCACGTTATGCATGCTAATTACAATTGAGTTTATATTAAATGCAATTAGCTGAACTTTAGATAACTTTTTTGACCCACTAGTAGGACATCTTTATATATTATTTCATAATACTTCTTTTGTCTTTGAAATATGGTTAAAGTGTACAGTTGAAGCATTTATGGTAAACTAAAATATACTTTAATGTCATTTATTGTATGTCATGCATTTACATTTGTAATTACACATTTGTAATGATGAAGTTGCAATTTATTACATTTACAGTACAGTTAAAATTATAATCAAGTATTTACATACAAGTATGTGCTTTAGTACAATGTCAAAATAAGAATACATCTTTAAAGCATGACAAAATATTATAAAAATAATTATTTAAAATGTACTTTGATGTAAAGCTTTTAATTTGACAATATTACAAAGTGCACTTTTTACAAGTGTAAATTGTTCAAAGCTGAATCAACCCTCATTCAGTAATGAGGGTTCATTCAACAAGATAACATTAAACGTTTATATTTCTGCAGAAAATATGAGTGGTGCTTGCCTTGATTCTGGGGTGTTGTCAGGATGTTGCTATGTGGTTGATGATTCTATTCTTAAGATTCTTGGCTCAAACAAGAACAAGGAAATGTTTAGTTTGATTATCTAGAAAAGTTCTAACACACACACACACACACAGGGTGTTTTGAGGTTTCATTAATGTCTCTAATACAAATGGTGTGGGATCTTTTTATACTTGAGGTTAGGGGTTAGGGCTCAAATCACTAAACAGGGGTTTTCACAGCCTAATGATTTCTTGCTAACATCTCATCTGGCTTCTTAGGAGGGTGAAGATAAGAAGTTTCTCATTGCTAAAATACAGGCCCTCAATGAGGAGAGTGCTCAGCAGTGAGGTGAGCTTTCAGTCTTTCCTTTAAATCAGAATTCTCATTTGTACTTTCCTTGTTCATTCAGAATGTTTGACCGATGAAGTTAAATTCCACAGCTTTGAACATCGTCTTGTGGTTGATTTCCTTCTTGTGAACAAGGGCTGCGTGCTTCCATGACCGCGTCACTTGTTGATTACTTGTATTATCCAGTAAGGCTGTATTCTACAGAAAATGACTTTGGAAGAATAATTGTGGTAACCCCCCACAAAAACAAATAACCTGAAAAACCGGTGCATCTTATGCAGAAGATGGAAATCAGATTACCACTGTGTTCTGGAGTCAAATGACACTGATATTTAGTAGTGCCACTGTCATGTAATCATATATATTCTGAAATGTACAAGGTTCATTTTTGCTTATGGAAATGTTTGTTCTTCATGCCACTGCAAGGGCATCTGAGAATGTGGTCTAATGATCATTTTTAATATTTAGAAAACTGTTTCAAAGAGCAACAGGCTAAGACGCCTGTTATTTATTTGTTTCTTGCGACATGTTGATGAGACTTCAGTTTATCTATCTGCTGTCTTTTGGAGGTTTAAGATCTATCAATAATTGTAACATATTTGTAAATGACAATTATTTGTAAATAATTACTTATTTTTTTTAACTACTATTCTTGTTTATAACACAACTGGAACTCCGAAATACTGGTGTCAAATGTGGCATTCCACGATAAAGTATTTTTGTTTATTTTTGTAATTTTTCTATACACACACATTTTGTGTAACTATTGTGTAATTTAAAGATACCATGGATGTTAAAGGTTCTTCATGGAACCATCAATGCCATTAAATAACCTTTATTTTTAAGATTGTAGTTGTGCTAGTTTCATTTGTTTTGAATCAATTTTGTGATAAAAGCTGACTGAACATTACTCATTATTTTTGTTAGTACATTTCATTTTCATGGAGACTGCTAAGGTCATTGTATACTAGAGGGCATACTTAAGGACACTAATGTACAGTATGTGCTTAATATGTAGCAAAGCTATGCAGTGGGGGAAATTCTGTCTAAACCCGTAAGACTAAATTCTAAAGAATTGTATCAATGGTCAGAGCTTAGAATGCTGTGAAGTACTGCATTCTGTGGGAGGAGTTTCTTAAACTTGTCTGACATCCACCTTATAAAAAGGAGCTACTTTGGTACTTTGATCCCAACATATTAACAGCCATTCAAGGATCTGAGGAGGGTATATGTGCAGCGTGAGTTTATTTTCCTCTTGTAATTTAGCCTTTTACCATTACTTTTAGATCTGTATTTGTACATTATTAAATGAATTGGTTAATTCTAGGGTTCTACTCATTCTGTATAGAATGGAATCCACACAACCTTTATACATCTGCTTCTCAGAAGAAAATAAGGAATTTCTAAACTCTGGAGAATGGGTGAGCTGCACCACTGTTAAAATTTTATTGATTTTCAGTGCCATTTTTACCTTTATGAGGACATGTACCACATTAAAATGTAGTGTGGCACTCAATTATATCAAATACTAAAATATAATTCATTAATTTGAAATAAAGTCTTATCTGAATGTTTGTTCATTATAAAATTAACTCAACAGTAGTAAACTAGGCATACACAATTCACAAAATATCATAACAGAATAATCCAAAATACATCAACAACTTCCAAAGCTTGAGAGTGCAAAATGATTGACAGGCAGAAATGTCAATCATCCTGAAGTTGCCCTGAAGTTGTCTTGTACAAATAAAACAAAGAAACGGACCACAATCACATTTGTTTTGCAGCCGACAGAGGCTACAGATGTGATATTTTAGGACAGCTAAATCAATGATACTTGTCAGATAACAGCGATATTATGTGCCGATTCATAAAAAATGGCTTACAGACTGATTGATGTCATCTTGTCTACCTTTCTTCATAGGACTATGGGATTGTTGTTACAGATCTGAATCCATATGTGACTAATAGTGACCTTCACAGCTTCTTTCAAAAGTTTGGGACAATTACAGAATGTAATGTAAGTACTTGTGCACTTCTAACAGGTCAGATATGTTAAATGGCCAAATACAGCCCTCCAGACTCTAAATCAACTCCTAGTCAAGTAACATTTATTTATATAGATTATTTCAAAAGCAGCTTTACAGTCATACACTGTAAAAAATCTAAAGTTGAGAAAACTTAAAAGTTTAAGGCAACAAACTTCAGCAGGTTGAGTTTTCTCAACTTGTATTCAGTTTGTACAACAAAAAGTTGAGAACTCAAATCTCCTACAAAAACAAGTTTAGAAAACACATAAGCCTTAAACTTTTAAGTTCTCAACTTTAGATTTTTTTACAGTGAAGTCACCCTGCATTTAGATCTGCCTCTCCCTGGTTTCTGAGTCTGCCTGTGCATTACAGTCCCATTTATAATTCCATACAATCGGTAGAATGGTTCTTGTTGCTTTAGCAAAAACAGACCAAATGAATTGTCTTGCTTGTGGCATTTTCTTCAGCAAATAGCTGAAATTAGCTGAGTTTTATAGTTGTGTTAAAAAAAAAAAACAGCTCAGTATTTAGGTCAAACATTCAACCCAACCAGTAGTGTAACATGTATGTTCAGTTTTGGTTTCATTTGACTGTGTTCTGTTCCTGTTTTGTTCATAGTTTCCTTGGTTGTTAGTCTTTACACCTGATTTTGTTCACTTTGATTGCCCTCTCCTTTTATTTAAGCCCTGAGTTTCCATAGTTATGTCCGATATCATCTATGTTTTATGGTTGTGTTCTCCTAAGTATTCTCTATGGAAATATTGTTAAGTTCTGTTTATTTCACCAAATCTCCTGAATCGTGTGCTTCATTACAGCCACAATGTGACACCTAGTGCTGGGCATGTCCAATGTTTGGTTACCAAAATGGCACAAAATTGGGTTGTTTTTTTTAACCCAACATTTTTAGAGTGTGTAGCATACTTTGCCACCCTTCTCTTGATGACATCTTTCATGATCTTTAATGTAATGTTCAAAAGCGTTTGCTGCTCTTGTAATTTGTTGACTTTTCTCAATGAACAGATCAAGATTGACAAGTCGTCAGGATGGCCAAAGGGTGTGGGCTTTGTGAGATATTTGTCTTCAAAAGAAGCTGATGCAGCACAAGCAGATGGGCCACACAATCTTGGAGGTTTTCCGATATGGATCAACAAAGTTGTTACACCAAAAGTGAGTCAAAATACTGTTTGCTGCAAGGAGGCCTATAATATAAGGAGATTTCCATGCTGGTCCGGATTGGCTTATGCTGGTTTGGGGTTGTGGACCAGCAAAGCCATATCCTTCACCAGCCTAAAAAGGTATTTCTGATTAATCTGGTTGACAAAGGGAAGCCTCCTAATTAAGCTAGCTAAGAAGGCCTGGTAAGGACACCAGCATGCCAGCATCTCAATCTAATAACATCCATTCATCTCAATGGCAGTTGCCCGGCTGGTACATGCCTGCATGCTGCCATCATTGCTCATGGGCACTTGTGCATGAGCACAGATTTTTGTTTGAGCCAATCACATGAGCTGTAAAAGTCATAAGTGAGGGATTTGGGACTGTTTAACTGATTGCACTAAAAGAATAAACGCAATCAGTGTTGTCATGAATCAGTAATCACATGCAGTGGCATCACTACGTTAACTGGGCCCCCTGGCCTGTACAGGTTATTACATTAGGACCCCTTAGTAGAAATTATGTTATGGGGGAGAAAATTGGTAGAAATTGCAGGAGCCCACAGGAGAATGCCTCTGAACACAGTCCCCCTTTTCCCCTCACTAGCGACACCCCAGGTCACATGGCATTTTATGTTCAGGTGATTGCCTCAAATCAACCGGGCAGCAGAACTGTCAATTTCATTGTAATTATTTGTGAAATTACTAGCCATGAACTCAGTTATAACTTTTTTTTTTTATCTGTTTGTCCAGTTAAATCAAGCATGTCAGTTAAATACTCCTCAAGACCAATCCTTTCAGCCAAACGTGTGTGTGAACTAGAAGTGGAATAGAAGGACACCAACCGTTTGCTGGCTGGAGTGATTTGCACTAAACCTCATCCTTTTACACCATTTTACTGAAAGAAATGTTAACTAAATGTTTCTGTATTTCAATGTAAATTGTTACATTTTGTACTTTCATTATTACATAAAAAATCCTGTTTGATTTAATGTCGATAAAATGCCCTATAATGTGAAGGATCGCTTTTTTATGTATGCCTGAGATTTTGAATAAATGTATCCTCAGAGCAGTTCTTAGTGTCTTTTTGTTAATTATTTTTTTTTAGACTTGAGGGTTATTTTCAGCTTTTACAACAGAGATTTTATTAGAGTTTGTATGTGATAATAATGGGAACAATAATAACAATTTAGAGCAGTATTTATAATACATATTTATAATATAGGCTATACTCTGGATATGACGCTGAGCTCGTGCACTCAACTTCTTTGGTCGACCATGGCGAGGCCTGTTCTGAGTGGAACCTGTCCTTTAAAACCGCTGTATGGTCTTGGCTACCGTGCTGCAGCTCAGTTTCAGGGTCTTGGCAATCTTCTTATAGCCTATGCCATCTTTATGTAGAGCAACAATTATTTTTTTCAGATCCTCAGAGTTCTTTGAAATAAGGTGCCATGTTGAACTTCCAGTGACCAGTATGAAGTTGAGTGCACGTACTCGGTGTCATATCCAGAGGTTGTGTTTAGGAAATAGATGTATGAGTGCTGCCAACATTGCTGCAGAGGTTGAAGGGGTGGGGGGTCAGCCTGTCAGTGCTCAGACCACACGCCACACACTGCATCAAATTGGTCTGCATGGCTGTCTCAATGAGCAGAGCATGATCCCCTCCCTTCGGAGACTGGGCCGCAGGGCAGTATTCCAACATGGTAACAACCCCAAACACACCTCAGAGACGACCACTGCCTTGCTAAAGAAGCTGAGGGCACCTAAACCCTATTGAGCATCTGTGGGGCATCCTCAAACAGAAGGTGGAGGAGCGCAAGGTCCACCAGCTCCGTGATGTCGTCATGGAGGAGTGGAAGAGGACTCCAATGGAAACCTGTGAACCTCTGGTGAACTCCATGCCCAAGAGGGTTAAGGCAGTGCTGGAAAATAATGGTGGCCACACAAAATATTGACACTTTGGGCCCAATTTGGACATTTTCACTTAGGGGTGTACTCACTTTTGTGGCCAGCGGTTTAGACATTAATGGCTGTGTGTTGAGTTATTTTGAGTGGAAAGCAAATTTACACTGTTATACAAGCTGTACACTCACTAATTTACATTGTAGTAAAGTGTAATTTCTTCAGTGTTGTCACATGAAAAGATATAATAAAATAATTACAAAAATGTGAGGGGTGTACTCACTTCTGTGAGATACTGTATAATATCATGTGCACTTTATTAACTTTCCTAACATAAACAAAATACAAAACAAAGGCCAAACAAACAAACAAAGGCCAAACAAAACAAACAAACAAACAAACAAACAAAGGCCAAAACAAACAAAGGCCAAACAAACAAACAAAAGGCCAAACAAACAAACAAACAAACAAAAGGCCAAACAAACAAACAAACGGCCAAACAAACAAACAAACGGCCAAACAAACAAACAAACAAACAAAGGCCAAACAAACAAACAAAGGCCAAACAAAGAACAGACAAACAAAGGCCAAACAAAGAACAGACAAACAAAGGCCAAACAAAACAAACAAACAAAGGCCAAACAAAACAAACAAACAAAGGCCAAACAAACAAACAAACAAAGGCCAAACAAACAAACAAACAAAGGCCAAACAGACAAACAAAGGCCAAACAGACAAACAAAGGACGGACGGACGGACAGACAGACAAAGAATCATGGCAAACAGAGGGCTTAAATACACAGAGACTAATGACTAACAAGCAACACCTGTGAACAATCAAGACAAATGAACCAATGACAACACAACACATAAGACTTGGAAAGCATATGACATGATCACATGAGGACAAGGGAATAATGCTGTGTTCACGCCACCTCGTATTTACCAGAATCTTGAGATGACAACACGTGACGTTATATTCGGAGCTGTTCAGTTATCAACGCCTATGAATCTACAGCGGTCAGGTGGTACAGCGGCCACGTGGTACATCTAGGAGCTTTCAGAAAACTCCCAGCTTACAAGCTGTAATTACGAGCTCTACGAGGCCGCGTGAACGCACCTTTATGCTGCGTTCACGCCACCTCGTATTCACTGGAATCTTGAGATGACAACACGTGACGTTATATTCGGAGCCGTTCGTGTTCTTGGACTGGGAATTATGCGTTTCCATGGCACCACTATCAACGCCTATGAATCTACAGCGGTCAGGTGGTACAGCGGCCACGTGGTACATCTGGGAGCTTTCAGAAAACTCCCAGCTTACAAGCTGTAATTACGAGCTCTACGAGGACGTGAACACTTTTTACAAGCTAGAATCTCGTAACTACAGGAATTACGAGGCCACATGAATGCACCTTAACATGACAAAGTGGAGCACATGGTAAACCAGGAAATATGAAACATGAACAAGAAACAAAACCAAAACTAGACATGACAGCTTCTGTGAAAAAGTTCTTTATTTGTATGGCCATTTCCTCTGAATTTGTGAACATTAAAATAACTTAAAATAATGGGAATGTAAATCTTACCTCGGACTTTCAATAAAAATCTTCCAGTTGGAGCATATTGTTTAGGTTACTATTATTAAAATATTAATGCCAAATTAATGCCAAAAAAATTATCTTAGGTGTTTGTCTTTCTTCTTTCAGTCAAACACAATTGGAGATATATTTAAAAATATCCTCTTCTAGGCTTTATAATGGGAGTGAATAGTAACCAATATTTTGAAGCCCAAAAAAGCACATTTGTCCATCATAAAAGTAATCCATACGATTAATAAATGCCTTCTGAAGTGAAGCGATGCATTTTTTTTGTAAGAAAAATAGCTAGTGATTCTAGTTTATAAAGTTATATGGATATTTTTCTTACAAAAATGCATTGCTTTGCTTCAGAAGGCATTTATTAACCCACTGGAGCCGTGTGGATTACTTTTATGATGGATGGATGATCTTTTTTGGGCTTCAAAATCTAAGGTACCATTCACTCCCATTATAAAGCTTGGAAGAGCCAGGATATTTTTGATGAGAAGCTGAAGTGCAGAGTGATGTCATCAAAATCATAGATCCATATTGGCGGAGGTGAGAGACTAAGTTTTGAATCCTTATACTGTATCTTTGTTTTGGAACACACTAGCTTATAGAAAACCTAATAAAACCTAATAATTTGTAACATTTATATTGCACATTTCTCAGCACTTAAAGTGCTTTACATATGAGAGGGGGGAATCTCCTCAACCACAACCAATGTGCAGCATCCACCTGGATGATGCAACGGCAGCCATATTGCGCCAGAACGCCCACCACACACCAGCTTATTGGTGGAGAGGAGACACTCAGTAGATATAGGGATGATTAGGAGGCCATGATGGACAGAGCCCAATGGGCATATTTGGCCAGGATGCCAGGTTTACACTCCAACTCTTTTTTTTAATGACATTCTAGGATTTTTAATGACCTTCTGTCACTACTGGGGCATTAGGACGGTAGGACCCACACAGACCAAAGGGTGAGCACCCCCTGCTGGCCTCACTAACAGCTCTTTCAGCAGCAATGTATTTATTCCTGGAAGTTTCCCATCCAGATCCAGGCACTGACCAGGCTCAACCCTGCTTAGCTTCATTGGGCAACCAATCTTGGGCTACAGGGTGATATGTGGTAAACCTTGGCTAAAATATAGCCAAAAATAACTTAAATTTTGATTTCATGGGGACTTTTAAATATTTGCAAATCCCACAGACAGAAGTAAAGTGATCATACTAATCATTGAAATAAGCTAATGTTTAAATTAAAAAGCTCTAAAATATATAGGCTTCAAAATTTTTCAGCAAAAACAGGATGCGAAATTTTCTATCAAATATAAACGTTTGAAAGCTATAGACCGTGCTTTCGTTCTTTTTTTTTTTGGTGCGCTAGAGGGCAGCAGATCCCTATCCAATATGCCATTCAGCAAACGAAGAAGCCGATTCCACCAGTGAAGTTACTGAAGCCCTTATGACGACAGCGTGAAAGAATGGCGAACGCGGGAAATGAAATCTTGTTTAAAAAGGTATATTTGAACACGTTTAATTGTTTACGTCTTCGGGTTTTTGACATACAGCTCATAATACGATACCAAGTCGAACGTATTTAGATAATAAGGGTTTTTTCATGATGCCACAGCGTTGCATTGATTCCTATTTATAATGGCTAACGTCTCTCTGTTGTAGGAAACTGTTGCCAAACTTTTGACACGCTCTTTTAAGGAGGACAAAACAAAAGGTGAGAGGATTTGCAGCATTGTATTCAGCCAGTCTTTTGATTGGGCTAATAATGCCTGCCATAAATGTCAAAACGCAAATCATAATTTTGTGCTTCATTTTCACTGTGGCCAGGAGTGCAGTTTCTACTTGCATATTAAGAAAATGAAACAAAACAAAACCTTTTCTATTCCCAGCTAAAATTGGTAAAAAAAAAAATATATATACTTTTTTTTTCTTCCATTTATTACACCATTTAGCTAACTGATATTCTCACATCAGATACATAACTTATCTGCAAGATGGAATTGTGAGTTTATTATAACTTCTCATTCTGACTTTTTCTTTCTGGTACTTGTTTTTTGGTATAATGGATTCATGCAATCTCCCCTTACATTTGAACAGCAAAAGCACTAAGGTCACTTGCAGCTGGTTCCCTTTCCAGTTCACTTTTACTGAAATGGTTTTTGGTGCATTTAAAGTGTTAGTTCACCCAAAAATGAAAATTCTGTCATTAATCACTCACCCTCATGTCGTTCCACACCCGTAAGACCTTCGTTAATCTTCGGAACGCAAATTAAGATATTTTTGATGAAATCCGATGGCTCAGTGAGGCCTCCATAGGGAGCAATGACATTTCCTCTCTCAAGATCCATAAAGGTACTAAAAACATATTTAGATCAGTTCATGTAAGTACAGTGGTTCAATATTATAAAGCGACGAGAATATTTTTGGTGCGCCAAAAAAACGACTTATTTAGTGATGGCTGATTTCAAAACACTGCTTCATGAAGCATCGGAGCGTTATGAATCAGCGTGTCGAATCAGCAGCAGTTCGGAGCGCCAAAGTCACGTGATTTTAGCAGTTTGGCGGTTTGACACGTGATCCGAATCGTGATTCGACACGCTGATTCATTGTGCTCCGAAGCTTCCTGAAGCAGTTAAAATCGTCCGTCACTAAATAAGTCGTTATTTTGTTTTTTTGGCGCACTAAAAATATTCTCGTCGCTTTATAATATTAATATTGAACCACTGTACTCACATGAACTGATTTAAATGTTTTTAGTACATTAATGGATCTTGAGAGAGGAAATGTCATTGCTGGCTATGGAGGCCTCACTGAGCCATCGGATGTCAACAAAAATATCCTAATTTGTGTTCCGAAGATTAATGAAGGTCTTACGGGTGTGGAACGGCATGAGGGTAAGTAATAAATGACAGAATTTAAATTTTTGGGTGAACTAACCCTTTAAAGTGTTCTATATGTTCAACCACCCTTACAGAGTTGTCCCATACTGGCAGCTTTGCATATGTGTGAGGAGTAGGATATAGACAGAAACATTATAGTTCCTCATGAAAAAGTGTGCTGCTCAGATCAGGCAGTTGTACAGCGTTCAGTTAAGTTTTTCTTCTACAGTCAGTAGTGATGCTGTCATACTCGTGGCGGAGATGCTGAAAGTATTTGTTGAAGGTAAGGCAAACTTTACCTGCACAGGCATTGTGTACTTTATGGTACGGTACTGTGTAGTATTTTATATTTTAAGTATTTTTATTCCGATTGTCTGTATGCTACAGAGGCGACACGCAGAGCTGTTAAACAGGCCGGCAGTGAGGATTGTGACACCGTTGATATTGAGCACTTTGAAAAGATTCTGCCACAACTGGTGAGTTTTGTCTGTTTTTACTTGTTTAAGATGTCTTGTTTTTTTTCTTTTTTGTTTGTATTATTTTTCTTTTTTGAGTTTGACTATAAACTATGGTCGTGTTATTTGGCTTTCTGCTAAGAATTAATGTGGACCACCAGAACAAAAGAAACACTGCACAATTTTTTTTCTTGTTTTCTAGTACAAATATCAATTGAATAATAATGTTGAGAGTTTATGCTTAAAACAAGAAAAAATATCTGCCAATGTGGTCAGAAAAATTGACTTAATTCAAAGGGTGAACAAGATAATTTTTCTTACTCCATTGGCAAATATTCTTGTTTTAAGCAAAAAAAAAATCCTTTTTTTCTTTTTTTCTTTTTAGAAAACAAGACTTAATATCTTAAGTCATTTTGCTTCTCTAGTAAATGTATCTTGATTTATATTTGTACTGGTAAACAAGACAAAAATACTGAGTAAGAACTTGTTTTGCAGTGCATTAGACTGATCTTCTAAAAAATTGGATTTTGAAAAAAGTTCTATACTCAGTTTTTTGACAGCTGTGTTTCTGTGCTTGTAATCTTAAAATATTATCTGTCAGACTGTATTATTTTGTGTGTGTTTTGATGCATATCAAAACTATCAATTTCTCACAATGTAAAATTTATTTTGCAGCTTCTTGACTTTTAGTTTTCCCGTGGAGCCAGCAGATGGCGACATAACCTAGTTCTGCTGAACACGAACATCCTGGACTTCACTTTGCATATTTACAAATGTAGCAATCTTATTTTGACTCTGTGCATAAATTAAATGTATTACTAATTTAATAAATAAAAAAACCCTGTTGTAATTGTCAATGAGTTATTGTACTTGTGATCCTGTTCTCGTTAAGCATTCATATTGTTTAGTGGTTTAACCATGTGCAGCCAGCAGTGCTCTGTGAAAACAGGCCGGTTGGAGGGCCTGCTGGGTAACAGCGCTGTTATTACTGCCTCCTGGTAAAGAGGTCTTGAGTCTCACCCCATGGCTCTGTAGGCCACCTGTGCTCTGCTCAGCGGCAGGTGCTTCCAGCATGCTCTGCTCCGCTCCCCCATCAAAGCCTCTTGAAGCAGTTGGAATTGATTAAAGTAATAAGGGAGGCAGCAAAGACCCTTAGATGATGACAAGTGGCAGGAAAAAGAAGCACCCCCCTCCGGCCACTTTGAAGTTCCCCCCCTTCCCCTCGCTGTCCTGCAAAGTGGTGCGGTTGAAGGTGTCACGGAGGTGAGAGGGCACAGGGCGGAATGTGTGCGTCTGCGTGCGAGTGTGCGTGGAGAGAGTGTCAGCCTGTTAAAATTATTGCGACCACACGCATAGTTGTTCAGTTTTAGTGGAAGCATAACAAAACAAATTGGAACCAAAGAACATGACAGGAAGAGAGGGGTGTAATTTTGAGGGTAAATAAACAAGACGTTGAGTCGCTCAAGGGGGCTCCCGGTCTTTCATCAAGGCATAGAGAAAGCATTTTGCTCTGATAATTGTACTCTTGGAGCTAGTCTAACCTGCCACCAGAGAGTTTCCAGTAGTGATGTTAAGGCGTTTGCTTGCATAGGTTTGTTGTTGGGTAAGCAGAGGACAAGGAAAGATCAACATGTTGGATTTTGTTAGATCCTGTAGTTAAGGGCAACAGCAAAAATATTGCTTGTATGTTGGATACAAGCCTATTTGCTTAAAATGGGGTTTCAACATTCACGGAAAGCCTAAAAATACTGGGCTATTTTATTATTCTGATTTACAGGTCTGAATTTAATTTTTGTAGTGAATATACTTTTTCTAGTTATGTTCAGCTTTGAAATTTTGTAATCTAGAAATTGCTTTTTGCCAATATGTCTATAAAATTGAGAAAATCTAGATATCATTCATGAGTGCAAAAATCATGGATATCTTAAGTTAAAATGTGGGAATCGCGTTCATATACTATTGTGCTTTTTAATTAACATAACTGCCCTCTAAAATTATACATCTTTGCAGTTCACTTCAAACTTGGTAATTCATATTTAGTAGGTAAATGATGAATACTTTGTGTTAGCTGTAATTTGTTCCTTTTTCAAAGCACCATTTTTGTACGCAATTCTTACTAATCTTGCATTCATTCCATGTTTATTCCAGTGAACGTAATTTTTTGAGAAGTTTTGTCCAAATATGCCAGAGAAAGAAACCGCTTTTACCTCAGATGAAATATACTTGCGTTAGAAATCATTAAAGCGGTCCATCAGTACATGCTTATATGGCTTATTTACCATTATGGAAAGAAAGGGAAAAAAAACTAAATTTAATAGCAAAAACATCTTTGTTTAATTACCTTGGGTGGTTCTGTCTTTCATGAACAGCTTTGCTTACTTATGAGTCATTGGGAGTCTTTTCAAACAATTGATTATTTTAAAAGTCTTCGTGTTAATTATGCAGAATTAAAAACAAATTTCTGATACTGTTACAAATTTTTGTTCACCACTCATCAGCAGTTATTTCATGCATTGATTGTTTGATGTTACGAAGAAACTAAATTGATTTAAATGTATCACTTTCTACATCTTCATGGTATGCGTCTATTGTGAGTATGAAGTTGTAGCCTGTCTATTTCAGTGGCACATATGATCATTGTAATTCCTTGTGCATCTTAGTGGAACAAATTACCTCTGAAGGCAGCATTATTCAACATTTGAAAGTAGTTAAGACAAGAATGGAGGGGTGGGTTGAAAAGAGTAATGAGTTAAAGCTTTTCTTGATCCTACATTAAAGACTGGGAGTGTCAACAGCCATTCCAGACTCTTTGGAGAAGCTCTGAGCGCTGAGTGCTTTCCCTGCGAGACAGAGACTGATCCGTCTCCAATTCTGCAGTAGAGCTTGGATGGGTCTACACATAAGTCAGTATTCAGGTCTGTGGCTTGTGAGCAGTGAATTAGATATGATGTTATGGATGCAAGAGTTACAGCTGTGTGGCATTCTGACTAGTCAGGAGATCAATCTTCTACAGTAGCTCCATGGGATTTCACCCCAAAGTTTCCCTTGGATATATTCGTAAATCTCATTAAAAGACAACACAGCGTACATCTTGATTGCTTTGCCACTTCTGGCAAAAACATTAACTCCTGGAATAGTTTCTTGGAGGAATGTTCCAGGTTCAATAAAGATAAGCTGTAATGACAGCATTTGTGGTGTGATGTTGACTACTACTAAAAAACAAAATTATTTCAACTTCTCCCTCTCATTTCTTAAAGCGAGAACTTAATTTACAGTAATGCAGTTACAATAGAAGTAAAGGCTTTATTAAAGCGCTATCTGTTGAGGAAGACATCATTTAAGCTTTAAAATCGGTGTAAGGTCAGGGATCTACGCTTACATTTCTTTCTAATTTCTAATTAAACAAATTTAGGAGCACAGTCAAAAAATTAGGAGCACCATCTGATCAATGACAGAAATGAACCTGCCCATCATGAGGCGATATTCGACTTGCTGTGGCATATTGATTTGTTTATATGGCTGACTCACTCAGGAACAAAGCAAGCGACTGTCTTTATGAATGGGTCATTGAATCATTGACTCACTAGATTCATTTGAAAATGCAGATTCATTCACAAATGAAACACCAATGTTTGTTCGGAGATTCACAGCGGTAGCTGTGATTTTGTTTGGAACTATTTTCATTGACGAAATAGAGCAAAATCTGAAAATACTGTTCCTAAAATGCAAGTCATTTAATATTAACTTCATGTTTATTGAATTGTAAATCAATTTTACATTTGCAAACATCCTTTATAATCATTAAAAAGCTGTCACTCGTTTCAGTTCATCGCGATCTCACAAACTTCCATTACAATCAGGAAAAAGTTGTCTACACTGCACAATGAATCTCTTATTTAAATCGTGTCTGTTGTTTTTAATGAAAGGATTCACAAGCTTGCATAACTCAGCACTGAGCAAACTCCAGCGGTTTGAGCAGTGAGTGGATTTTAACTTAAATCAACACATATGTCTGTGATTGGCTACATTGCTCAATGCTGCAAAAACACGTTCTCCCGCTCTCCAGAGTGTAAACACAAATAGGCACTGGCGCGTTTGCAAAAAATATTTGGCCAATATGCTGTTATTAGTTTCAACTGAGGTTGCACCCTCTAGCACCCCCGTAGAACTGGGCCTGATTGGGTCAGTCGTGCAGGTGCTCCTAAATACTTTTTCACAGTCGCATTGCACGCAGTAATTTTCAGTTGCAAATGCGACTGAAATGGTCGCACTGTAGAGCCTTGGTGTAAGGTGTAACTAATTGTCTAGGCAAGGTTATGTGTTATTGACTTGATTTGCTTGATCACAGCATTAAAGCTGAAAGTTTAGATATAACAGACAGGTCTCATTCAATAAGTTGTGTGCATATGTGCACAGTTAATGATCTCATGCAGAATAACCACTGTTTACAACATATGGATTAATCTGTTTTTGCTCTTGTTCTAAAGTTGTTGAATCTAGATTATTAATCTAAAAAATTCTGAAGACCATGCTGTTACAATGTACTGAAGTATGAAGGGGGTCATCCATACTCTCGACTCGTCAAGTCTTAAGTTAATTCATTTTTATTTACTTTTATTTTAATCTACTTTGATGCCATGAAAATAGTCTTTGCTGCCTCTGAAATTTTTTTTTTACAAGATTTCTGAAGCCACAGTTTTGTGTGTGAAGTGGACTGAAACATAAGCCGTTTTTCACTGATACTCTTCACCTCCGGAGAGCTGTTAACTGCTTTGACCAGGTCATTGAGCTAGTGAGTTAAACTCAAGAACTGGATCAGTCAAACTGGTCATTCAAACTGGTTTTGTAAATGAATCAAGAAATTCATTGAAAATTTCTGACGAGTCTTTAACAGATCAGACATTACTACTTCTCTCACTACTTCTTAAATTCAGAAAATCCGTTAATTCAGAATGTGCAGAATGTGCATATATGCGTGAATTGATTGTGATTGTCTGGTCTACGAATCCAACTACGGCATTACTAACATTGTAATAATTATATAATGCATTTTTATTCTAATTGGTGTCTATTCATTATATACAAGTTGTATGTCAATGTAATACAAGTTTATCAGTGAGCTCACAGCTGAGTGTTCCATATACAAATAGCTTCAAAGCTTTCAGTAGATACACTTTCTCACGGTTTACATTTATGCATTTAGCAGATGCTTTTATCCAAAGTGACTTAGGGTGTACTCACATAGGCACGGTTGTCTTGTACCCTGCCCTGGTGCGATTGTCCCCTTTCCCCACTTTCCACTTCCCTGCTGGCCTGTACTCACATTGCACTCCAGTCTGGAGCATTCTTCATTTACAGTGTAACTTTTTGTTTTGAAGAGAACAGGAAGAAAAGAGCTTTCGCTAATGGACTGCCTAATAGATTTATCATTTATGCCACGCAGCTATTTTCACTTGATTGTGCTGCACATATCAGAAGATCATTTGAGAGGCAGCTGACTTTGATGGATGAATTTGAAGCTTTTCTCGCAAACTACAATTCCTGTTTACCAATAAGTTGAGAACCAGACCCATCAGACCCATTTTACATATATATATATATATATATATACACACACACATATATTATATACATATATGAAATAAATATACTAATTTTAATTAAATTAATTAAAAAGTGTACTATCCAAGTAGAATAGAAGATGTTTGGTGTCGTAATGATGACGTAGTAGTAGCTGTTCCGTGCTCCGGCACGGTTAGCTCTCACACTAAATGTGTACCGCGCCTGAGCCCAACTGAACCGTGCTCTGGCCCACCTCTTCCAAGCAGACTAGGTACGGTTAAGCAAAAAAAAAGCCCGGGCATGGTACAGAGCGATCATGCTAGTCAAACAAACCAGACTTTGGGGGTCAAACGTGCTTGGGCACGGTTCAGATCGCCTAGTGTTAATACACCCTTACAAAAGAGAAACAGAAGCAATTCATCAAAGAGCTAACACTATTCGAATGATGACAGAGTTTTCATTTTTGAACTGTTGCTTGAGCATAGAACAGTCCTCTCAACACTAATGGTAGTGTTGTAGTCTTTGAGACAGGACTCAGTCATGAGTCCGTCTAGAGTCCAAGATCATATTTTCATGTACTCCTGCTTTTGGTCTCAGTCTTGACCCGGACTCAGAGTTCGGTCTGGAGTACTACAAAACTGAGGATACGTTTTGTGGTCCGCAACAATTTGTGCATATGATTCGCTCTGTGCTGTTGTGTCTCTGGACCCATGCGCACTATGTGTGTGCTGTGGAGGTTCATGTGATACCCCAAAGGAGGGCGTTTTCAGATGTGTAGATCGTTTGCTTTGTTCCGAAACAGGGACTTAATTTGTTACAGTGTTGCATTTTATTCTTGGTTCGGTTTGCTTTCACAACATTTTGAAGCGTAACAAAATGTTTAAGCAAGTCACATGTGAGTAAAACTGTCCACTTATTGGTTAGAGGTTCCTCTGTGTCATCAAGATGGACTGACAAGTTTGCTCTGTGAGCTTATTGTGGCTTTATTTGTAGCCGACATTCCCGCTTTAACTGATAAACGCACTCTTTGTTTTTCAACTGCGATAACTATTGTGCTTACTCAGAATCAGACACTGCTGTTTTTTTTTTTAACAACACATTCCCCGTGATGAATTATGATACTGATTGGTTTGTTAGTCTATTGGTCAGATTGCTTTCTCACCTCAACCAAACTGCCCCAGAGTTGTTTTTCAGTCATTTGGTGTTCAGGCGGTATTGGAGCGATTGTTTTGGTGCAGTTCCGAGCATGATTGGCGTGTTCATATATGCCTAAAGAAACCGAACTAAGGGAGAAAACGCACCAGGTTCGGAAACAAATGCTTCACACGAGCCAGGTGTGAAAATGGCATTACACTGTCTGAATCGTTCAGACCCTCTTCAGGTCTCAACCTGCTCAACCTACTTGGGTCTCGGCCTGAACTCGGCCTTGAATAAGCTGGTCTCGATTACAACACTGACTAGTGTTGAACAATATAGCCTATATGTTATTTGAGAACTTCTAATACGACTGTATTATTTATGCCCCTTGTTTTGAAAGAAAATATGCTGAAGAAACAAGAAAACAATACATAAGACATCTTGTAATGAAGAACTCTGTATATGTGTTGTACATAACGTCTAAATATGGTGTAAGTATGGACTATTTGTAAAGATGTGTACTGTGTGCTTTGTTGCTGGGTGATGTCATACTCTACAGTTTGGTCTGCATCAGCACAGTTGCTATGAGACTGATGTCATAGATGTCTTTATTTCTTTTCTATTCCAAGCTCTGCATTATTAGGCAGCTTGTCTAAATTATAAAATACAATCCAGCAATTGCTATCTTTATTGGCAGCTCATGTGTTCAGTTTAACATCATTTTAGTTTGTGTTCACACTTGGCAGGTTTGGTTAGATTAAAACAAATCTGGTGCAGTTGCTCTGCTCTGATCATTTGAATAAGTGTGAACACTGCCATCCGAACCCAGGAGCGCAACAAATAAGCAGACCGTGACCCCCGAAAAGATGAGTTTCGGTACGCTTTCAAACAAACTCTGGTGAAGTTCAACTGAAATATGAATGCCATATGGAAAAAAGACATGGAAACGAACCAAAAACATGACCTGATGTCACTAGATGCGACACTAAAAAGGACAGAATGCTCAAGCGTACCTGTTTTTCCTCATAGTTGTGATGTTACCCATCACAGTTCTGTACAGGCATCAGACCTGTGTCTCCTCACAGCAGATCTTTGTTTGTTTGTATGACGGAGGGATTCCTGCCACTGTTTTGACTCCTTTTTACATTTTGTAAGCTCTTCACGAGTTGTCAGCTCCATCATATACCATGGTGGAGTCTTGGGTGTTCAATAATTCCGTCGCAAAATATACGTCATAAAATACAACATAAAACATAAGATTTTTGTATCGTATGTTTAGGTTCGGTGTTAAAAATTACAGTGTGAACACTAAGCAATCCAGGACCAAAAGACTACAACCGTAGTCCCTTAAAGGGTTTGTTCACCCAAAATTGAAAATTCTGTCATTTATTACTCACCCTCATGTCGTTCTACACCTGTAAGACCTTCGTTCATCTTCGGAACACAAATTAAGATATTTTTGATAAAATCCGATGGCTTAGTGAGGCCTGCTTTGACAGCAAGATAATTAACATTTTCAGATGCCCAGAAAGTTACTAAAGACATATTTAAAACAGTTCATGTGACTACAGTGGTTCAACCTTAATACTATGAAGCAACGAGAATACTTTTTGTGCTCCAAAGAAAACAAAATAACGACTTTATTCAACAATATCTAGTGATGGGCGATTTCAAAACACTGCTTCATGAAGCTTCGAAGCTTTACGAATCTTTTGTTTCGAATCAGTGGTTCAGAGCTTGTATCAAACTGCCAAAGTCATGTGAACCATTGAAATTTAGAAACACTTATGGTGTAACGAAGCCTCGTTTACTGAAATCACGTGACTTTGGCAGTTTGATACACGCTCCAAACCACTGATTTAAAACAAAAGATTCATAAAGCTTCGAAGCTTCATGAAGCAGTGTTTTGAAATCGGCCATCACTAGATGTTGTATAAAGTCTTTATATTGTTTTGTTTTGTTTTTTTGGCCGCAAAAAAAGTATTCACATTGCTTTATAATATTACGTATGAACCACTGTACTCACATGAACTGTTTTAAATACGTCTTTAGTAGCTTTCTGGGCATTTGAAAATGTTAATTATCTTGCTGTCAATGGAGGCCACAGAGCCATCGGATTTTATCAAAAATATCTTAATTTGTGTTCCAAATATGAACGAAGGTCTTACAGGTGTGTAAAGGACATGAGGGTGAGTAATAAATTACATAATTTTCATTTTTGAGTGAACTAACCCTTTAAAAGAGAACGTGAAACAAGTCAGACAGTTTAGGTGCTTTATAAAACTCACAGTGTGTATGTAAAAAAGACACATTTTGATGTCAAATTTCCAGTGGTTGTAGAATTAGCCAGTCAAATTGAAGATCATATTCAGAGTGTAGAACACACTATGGCCAAAGATGAGAATCAATAGATGAGTTTGTAAAAAATGTTTTGTCGTTGTTTTTTAATTGCATAGATTTTTAAAGATGAATTTGGAAAGACCCTACATAAAGTGTTCTAATGCATGGAGAGAAGCTCACTGTTTGCCTTTGTGACCTGAACTGGGCCAACAAGCAGCTTGTATGACCTGGCCTCTGAGGGGCCTTCCTCCAAAGACTGACTTGGCTTCAATGGGGAGCCTCAGGCTCTGTGTTTGTGCTAATAAGAACATACCTGGCAGCTTCAGACAGTAGGGCACTTTGCTGGGATCACTCCTAAGTGCTTTTGGCGCTTGGCTGTTTGTCTGGGGCTGAGGTCGGACCTCTGCTGTGCTCTACCTATTGGCTGGTGCTCTTGAAGCCATGGGGGGCGGAAAAGACTCTTCCGGAACAAGCGAGGTGGATGATGGGGTCACCGACCTTGGCTTGCAGCTGAGGAGGGGAAAAAGTGCACAAAAGATGAACAATTAGGCTGTAGACTGGGCTATTTCTGGAGGCACTCTGCCCTTTCCTTTGCTAGTAACCACTGTGCAATTCCCACTAGATGCCCAAGGCGCATGCAGTAACAAGGTAATCCCCTTACATAACACCAGCCTGTAAGTGCCTGTCTTTCAATTAGTTTTGGGGAGGCCTCTAAAAATAAAGAGCTGCATTGACTTGTGACGTCAGAAGGTTAGGAGTGACTGGGGCGATGTGTAACCCAAATTAATAGTGATTTGACTGGAGGTTAGCAGAGCACTCTATTTTTAGGCCCTTCAAAGGTTGAAAACACCACTGCAGAGGCCCTGTATGTACTTGTCCAAAGCTTAGTAGACCTAGTGCATCATAATGTCATGTGCTCCAGATCATGAAAGCGTAACGGCCTGGTGATATTTGAAAAGGAGCAACTAATGACTGAAATCTCTTTAGGAGCCTGCAGGGAGCTTGTGGTGAACACAGTATGGCGTCTCACCATAGTTAGACCTCATCTGTTAGAGCAAAGGTTACCGCAGCATTGTTTGAGAAAGTGTTTGATTGTAACTGTTTCCTGCATTCATACTATTGTAGGTTTATAGGTGAATTCTGGAGGAAATGTTCACCCACACATGAACTTTGTCACCATTCATTTACACCCTCAAGTCATCTCAAACCATATGACTCACTATGGCTAAAATCTAAGCCTAACTATGGATGGGAATCAACAATTTGAGTTGTTGATTCTGGTACTGATCCCAAGTCCTCCATTAAATTGATTCAGATTTTATTATTATTATTCACTAGAAAAACAAAACAAAAAACAACAACAAATACATAAGAGTCATACATAAATTGGATTTACTCTATTCTGCTGACGCTCTGAAATGGACTACAAAATGATAGGGCCAAATGTCATTGGTTCTTGTCACCAAACCTCACAATTTGATTTAAGAATTGCAGCGAAGTTGAAGATTTTCAGTGAATACATTTTTATTTTGATCTCTCTACACAAAGAGTTGGAATATTGCATTTTTATATACATTTATTGTGCTTTTATACATTTCGAATCACGTGAACTGTCATTTGTCTGTTTAAAGGAGGGCAGTGCAAACTTTTTAGACTGCCATGATCATATACATGAGACACCAACTGAGGATGGGCTTAGCTGTTTTTACTGGACCACTCACAGGTGGATTATATGAGGCAGAGATTTTCCTTGCGACACATTTATCTGCCTGCTGAGCTGAAAAAGCACTCCTGCCAAATAGCTTTGTATATATTAAATGATGACCATAAAAAACTTGGATATTTTAGAAGTCTCAGCTGTGAAATACTGGGCATGTGAATACTTAACATTAATATTAGTGACTAATGTTTTGCCTTATTGTGGTTAGTACGTACACCTGTTGTGTAATTAAATTGTATTGGATATAAAGATTTTTATTATTGTAGAAAGACATAAAACCTCAAAAGAATCAAAATGTTGAGTTAAGAAGGAAAAATTGAGGTGCTTAAAAGCAGGGCCTCTTTTTTTGTTCATGGCAAGAGACCAAGGAGACGCTATTCAAACCTCTTTTACGTCTCTGTGGCAGGAAATCTAATAAAACAAAGAGTGAGCGGCAGAGGTGATTTACCAATCTGTCTTGACATCAGAGCTGAAATAAAGCAGAGCTGCTGGAAATAGGTTGGTTTGAGGGAGAAGAGGGTAGAGCTGTTACTCACATGGCACATCTGACAGGTTCACAGAGTGGTTTAACACACAACCATCCATGAAGATATTTAACCATGCGACGGCAGAAATGTGCCAACCGTAAAGATGAATTTGTAGATCAGTTGGCAGGACTACTTTACAGAACGGATATTAACTTAAGGGGCGCAATTAAACATGTTAAATTTATCTTTAAAAAAAGGCAGCTGTGGTTGACTGAAATTCACCATAAAAATTTTTTTTTAAATACTGTGACAATGTTTCAGGTATTACTGGATGGCATATTGGTGCCTGTATATTTCACAACCTATAACTAACTAGTGATGTCCTGTTTGCCAACAAATTGTTCTTTTTAGTCAACTCAGACTCTAAATGAGCCACTATCCATCCTATGATGCCAGTTTTTGCCAACTCATTCAGAGCTCCAGTTAGTTCAACAGTACACTGAACTGAGAACAGTCTTTCGGACATGTCCGACATGCTGAGAATTATCTGCTGAGGGTTTCATAAATGGGGGCAAAATGTACCTTTCTGATGTCTTTTTCTGAAAAGCATGAAGGATAACAAATAAAATGTACTGGAAAAATAACAGTCATCCGATGGAAGTAGTTCTTGTGTCAACAGCAATATTCATAGCAGTTCTCTCTCGAGTCAAGCGTCGGTTAATGGTCACAACAGTTCTCGAGAATATTGAAGACTCTGACATGTCCACAGAAACCGATGCGCTTGTCTATAAATCATGGCCAATATTTGTTTGTATGTGGACAGGGACATACACCCGAAGACAAAACACCATCAGGATAACACACGACACTAAAGTAATGCAATAAACATTAACTAAATAACATAAACATAACATAACATTACTTTGTACATATAATTAACAAAAAATATCAAAGAAATAAAACTATTTAATTAAATTGATTCATATGTCACACACTCAGGGAATGTCCTCCACTAAAAATTATATGGCAATTCATAGTTTTCTTTCAGAAACCATAAAATTGACAGTATTTTAAAGTAAAATTCATTGTTAAGCCATTTACAATTTTCCACTGTATATGGTACAGCTGTATATGGTTCCACTGTATATGGTACAGCTTTACTGTAGCATTTATTAACTTTTTTTTCTCCTGTAAAAATTACAATCAATATACAGTGTAGATTGTTGATATGCTATCACAGGTGTGTGTGTGTGTTCTTGTTTATATTACATCGTGGGGACCAAATGTCCCCACGATGTAATAAAAACCTGAGATCACCTACATCGTGGGGACCAGCCAGCGGTCCCCACGAGGGAAATGGATTAATAAACATACTAAATGATGTTTTTTTGAAAATGTAAAAATGCAGAATGTTTCCTGTGATGGTTAGGTTTAGGGATAGGGGTAGTGTAGGGGGATAGAATATACAGTATAAAAACCATTACGCCTATGGAGAGTCCCCACTAAGATAGCAAAACAAACCTGTGTGTGTGTGTGTGTGTGTGTTTAATGGATTTGACTCATCCAATCAAAATTTATAGTCACAAATATGTGCTTTGTAATATTAGTTTTACTTTTTTAGTCTTTATTTTCAGCTATGTATTAGATCATGTGAACATAGGCTAATCTGTTTTTTCAATCACTGAGATGAAGTGCATTTTAGGTTTTTCAATAAATGGACTATCAACAGTAGTCATTCCACATGGTTATTTAATTTATTTTAATTTCAAGTGATAACATTATGATAATTACAGTAATATATGATTACTCATACTGTGATAAAATATTGTAGTTATACTCTCCACCCATAATTATTTTTATGCTATATATATATAATATTTTGGTGTGTGTGTCTGTGATTTAAATAACCAGATGAGGCAAGTCTGTGTGAAAGGAAATGGTTAAATGCGCCAATAACCTCTGTATACAGGCCCCATCCTCCCTCATACTCAGCGTCCTCCTTGATCTGAGTGTTCTACTCCTTCCCAGACATGAAAAGTAAACCCACTCCAAAAACAGCACCAGTGCAGATCCAATCTCAATGAGCTGTAATTTAAAAAACGGTCCGCTGGAAAAACAGCAATAAATTTGCAAAGCCTTCAAAGGAGCCGCCTGTGCGTTCACCTTTTTGTACATAAAACAAAAAGACTTTAGCTATTGGCTATGAAAAACATCTCACAACATGCTGGGACAGAGAGCAGGACAGAGAGAGACTATGAATTGGCATAATGGGGTAGGGGGTGGGGGTGTTGTCTAGGGAGCTGTCAAGCGCACAGCCAGATGTTAGTCAGGCATGCATCAATGAATGCCACGGAGAAATTGAGAGGTACCCAACAGCTATCTCTGCCTGTCAGTTTTGGGTAGGCTAACTGAAACTGTAACGTTCCAAACTACTCGTAATTTAAAAAGTAGTTCAGCTTAAAGCCCAAAGTATACTTCAGTTTTGACGTGAACTCTTAAAATGTGTTTGTACTCTTTTTAACTGATGATGATGTTCTGTCTCTACAGTTTCTTTTGTGACAGTGAAACAATGGTCCAGGCCGGTATTGCCACCTTGTGGACCAGCTAATTAAGGCACATATGCGAGCTGAGCGTACAGTACGCATGGTTAGAAAAGTCGAGCTGCATGCGCAATACTATGCTGATGACGAAATAAATGTCAAGCACTGTATGCATTCCCTAGCATTCATGTGAAAACCGAAATTTGGGCTTAAGTCAGGCTACCATTTCTAAAACTACATTTAAGGGAGCAACGTTAAACTCGTTCACTTACATGAACAGTCTGATTCACTAAAATGAATAGCATGGTAAAACATGACAAACCAGAGTGAATTACTTTAATTAATTACTCCACAAGACTTTAGCCTCTCCTTTACCAGAAACTAAAAGACCGCAATGAGATGGAACAGTGGCTGTGATCTGGGCACCAAATAAAAGGCCCTGTTTACACCTGGGATTAAGATGCGTTGATCGGATCACAAGTGGACGAGGGAGACGCGTTCTCGTTTACACCTAATATATTGATCCATCTATTTTGTCCACTTTTCACCTGATTTCTTTCTGGTTTATGGTTTAGGTAAATGTTTCAGATCTTTCGATCCAATGAATGAAATAAGCTTGCACAATTTACTTATGAACGTGGAGACGACAGATAAACATACGAAGAGCATCAGCTTTTTGTTTTGACACCCGCAAGACTATGCCGAACGCAGTGAGTGCCTCTTAGAAATCAGGAATGGTGGGAGAACATTGTGCTTGGTATGTTTTTCGTTTTCAAACCAAACAAGGGTCTTTAGCTGACAAAGTTTAAATTTCATCTGGCTAGCGCACTTTCCATAATGTTTAAGCATTAGGTCAGTAGGCTAAGAGCAGACAGTCTTTTGTGGCTGTTCGAACACATTCGACCACATGAGCGTCTACACTACAAAAGCAATCCGGTCGAATGTGTTTTCAACTACATCTGGAAGTGGTCATAATTGGATGACCTCAAAACGTTTTAGACCCCATATTTAGTGATGTGATCTGATCGACCAAAACACATCTTAATACCAGGTGTAAACATTAGCATGCACAGAAAATACAAACAAGTCTGCAGTTTCCTCCATACAGCAAAATGTAGATGCCCTACTCTCAACCATGTCGTGGTGGTTTGAAGGTTCCCTTGGAAATGACTGTAATGTATCTTGTGAACCCTCCTGCTCTCCTGGAAATGAGTGTTTCTTCACCTTTGTTTGGCAAGAAGCTTCTGAGAGGATATCAATGGGAGTACAATTTCCTGTATGTATGACCGACTGCTCGGAAAGAAAAGGGCCAAATTTTCCCCCTACATCAGTGCCCCTGTCGTCCAGTGAGCTATGACCCTGGCTCAGGAACTCAGAGCACTGAGCTGTGGAGACTGAGCCATTCCATCAAACCATGGCGCTTTCATGCCAGTCCAGATTTTTGCTGTTGAGTGTCCAGTACACTACAATACCAACAATTACCTTGGCTGGCTCTAAAAGAATGAAGATCTGCTGGTTAGCTTTTTATGCTAAATTATGCTAAACAAATAAAAAAAAACTGAAGTTCAAAATGAGAACAATAATACTAAAATGCAGCTACAGATATGATTTCTGTTTAGGTTTTTGAAGTTGCTTTTAAAAGATTAAGGCAGTGCAAGATTCTACGATTCATGGTAAAGAAGCACTGTCTGACAGGATGGAATGTGTACTTAAAACAGGCATATTGTAGATCTAAATTAAAATCTGGATTATAGGTGAACAGCAGTATTCTAAGGTACCTGTGCATTGTGGAAAGAAGAAATAATATATTAGACCTCAAATAGAATAAAATGTGGATTGTAGACACATGATACGCATCACTACACCACTGATGCGATCTAAATCGTATTCATGCTCTAATGTCCTTAAATGTTAAGAGAATGTTTTTAATTTCTAAAGAAAAATAGTTTTTTATATTTTTGGGGGGCATACCATCAAAGTCAAGGATGATTGATACCACACTGAAGAAAAAAGCAAACAGCAGGGAAGCGGATTTGTAATCGCCCATTGGGCTGCATATCTTGCAATCCATAGTAATGTTCAGCAAGGCATATTTTTGTTTTTACAGTCTTTAGCTTTATAAATAAACATATGGAGTAGTATTGCTACAAGACACACACACAACATGTACATCAATTCTGAGGCTAAGAATTTGAGTTCATGCTGACTTGGTAGCTTTATATCATCTTCCTTGATCTCTTCTGATTGTAGAAATATTGCTATAATATTAAAAGGAAGTCAAGACCCCTTAAAACAATGTTAAAACAAAGCCATCTAAGGAGTCCTGCCCTTCTATGCATCCGTGATATTTAACAGGGAAATAAGACCTGTCCACCTACAGCTGAATAAACTACTTAAGTCGATCATATACTGAGAAAGACATGATCATAGACGGGAAAACCTAAAATGCGGTAACAGAAGAAGAGATAGATAAACATAGTGTTTGAAGTCTCATGGATCATAAAAACATATAACAAAGATTGGTTTCTCTACACACCGATCCCCTCACTTTTTGATGTAATCTTTCGACAGCTGTTACTAAATACAAAGGTGTGTCTTTGTTCTATAGTAACATCTTTTTCACCACTCTCATATTTAAGGAAGAATTCACCCCAAAATGCACCAAGAAACATGCCTTCTGAGGTCATTAAATTGCTTTGTTTATGGAATGAACTGAAATTTACGTTATTCTTCACTGAATAATCTTCCCCATTTCATGTTCAAATTATCTATGGTTCATCAGAAATTGTCCTACAGTGTATCACATCATTTTCTCTAGTGTCTTGTCAAACCATATTTAAGCCTAAAACGCAACGCAATGCGTAATTCGAAATTCAGGTTTGAAAAGTCAATATGGAAAATGTCTTCATATTAACAGTACATTGGGACCTGTTTTTATAGACTTTTCTTAGTGTAACCTTCTGCGTAACATCTCCTTTTGTGTTTTACGGAAAAAGAAATGACAATGACTAAATTGATCATTTTGGATGAACTATTCTTTATGAGATGATGTAGGCAGAATTGTTTCCTTTTTCTCAATGTAAATACATTGGCCCAGGCCAGTGTTGCCAAACTGATTAGTACAAAACAAATTTAATGCACGTGCGGTTACAAAAAATCGTATGTGCATATTATTCTGGTGACGAAATTTGCGTCACTCACACTGTATGTGATTGTCTCTTTTTTTTACATATGCGTAAAAACTGAAGTATACTTTGGGCTTTAGTGTGGCCATGCAGGCAAATATTCTGATTGGAATTTGGTCAGCTCTTTACATCTTGTGACCGTTTACTCTTTGCACTTGTGTACTACCTCTCTTTCCAGCCCATGCCTAGTGGACAAAATAGTGCACTCTTCAGTATGTGGAGAAACAGAGAATGTATACTAGCATACACTGAGAGCACTACAGAGTAATGGAACGTCATACTTTGATCTACTAATTACTGTGGAAAATTACTTGGCAAACCACAGGCCTTTTTTATCTAACAGCATTAGTAGACTTTTCCACTTTTAAAGGACCTTTATTGCACCATAAATCTGTAAAAGCACTGTAAGTGGTATAGGTTTGTGTACTGTTGAAGTGCCAAATGATTAGTCATTTTTATGTAAACTCAGTTGGATGCACACCTCAGAAGACAATGTGAGCTGGCTGTAGTTTGTAGTTTTTTTTTTTTTTCATATGAAGGGAATTAGAAGGTTTTTTTCTAGCCTAACCTCTATGTAGTTTGCAAAGATGTTTTAATATGGATATTGTCAATATTATATCTGGTGTTGGGTACAAGCACAAATTCAAAAGAATGTTTAACTGTTATCTGTATCTTGCTTTGAAGTCCTCCCTAAGAGTTCATATCTGCACTTGCTTATGACTTTAATTACCGTTCAACTGAGTAACTACAACTATAAACTGACCTCTATGGAAATGGCTTCAAGGTTTAATGAAGTTGTCACTAAAGTAACTGTCATGCCAGCTCCACTAAAAGGCTCTCCCCAGGAAGGAGGGGTGCAAGGAGCACTAGGCATGAGCCCCATAATGGGTCCGTGAGGGGGTGCTGTGGCATAAGTGCCTCTATTTCCAGGGGGCACAGGGCACAAACATAAAGCCACCCAATAAAGGGGCATGCACCCTGCTACTGTGGGAGAGGTCATAAACATTGTACCAAAGAACAGCACTAAGACATGAAAGGAGGCCAGCGCCTCTCAAATCGCCAGCTGCGGCGCTTTCATATCACCTGCTTTTGTGTAGGAATGCATTTGTGTATATTACGCCTACATATATAAACACAACTCGCTCCCACTTGCTTACAAAGGCGAGCAGCAAACAAAGAGCATAAAATAACAAAGGCATCATGCGAGCCCCTTGTCAGATTTAAGATGGGACACATAGTTTAGTCTCACATGGAGTCCTCCGCCCCCCAATGCCTGTTGGTATTGCTTTGATTCTTTATTTCGCAGTGTGTCCTCTCTTGTCTCTTAACCAGCACCCCCTGCCCTTAAGTCCAGCTGATGGGAGACTCTTTTGTCCAGTAGCACCCAGGCAACAACATCAAAGGATCCAGGGTACAGCTAAAGAGACCCCACCCCCCACCCTCAAAAAACAAAACGAATTAAAATCTAAAACAGTGTTCCCAAAGAGGTTGCTGGAAAGGAGCTAGGAGTGGGAAAAGAGTGATCTATAATTGGCTGGTTGAACAATCTCAAACTCAATGGGAAAAAGTTTTACAGAGAATAAAGAACGTAGGCAATTGGAACAAAGGGTGTGTAAATGATGACAGAACTTTCATTGTTCATTTTCCTTAAATGACAAGCCCCAAATTACCAAGTATAATAGAGATCTAAAATCTTTGAGATTTGTATTTGCATTGATCTGTCAGGGAAGACTCTAGCATGCGTCCTCGTAAAAGACATCCTCGTCTGTTGTCCGCCCATAGGGAAGCCAGCCCGCTCTAACGCTGGCACCAGGTTGCCAACCAATGTTGTGCAAGCCCTCTATTCAGTCCGACGACAGAGACGCTCCTCCATCCGGGCCCAGCTTGTAATTAAAAGTCCAGACCTCAAAGAACACAACATTTCAATCTTAATGGTAGGCTTCTTTCCAAGGCCCTAGTTTAATACTAACGCAGCACCCATAAACCAGTGATGTGGACAGAAAGGAAGAAAGATATTAAGACTACAAAGTGCTTGCGTCCCATCTCGGATTAGAGGTTCACTGTCCCTTTGTAGTACTAAGTGGTAGATGCACACAATCAAAAATAATAACTTCATTTGAGTCTCCCTTATTGTCTTGTCCCTCGCTCTATATTAAGACTGCACAACAATGTTCAAAAGCAGCGACAGGAAAATGTCTGGGAGAAAATTAATGCATTTCATGTTTAGAGAGCGTGTTGTGCGATTAAGGGAAGCCCACATCAAATGGTGCGGCTTCAGAAAACCACCACTTGAAAAACAAGGCGCTTCTTCTTTGTGGAACTGTGGAGAAAAGAGGAGGTGTTGTTTTTAAAGAGGACCAAGCCCATGTTAACAGTTTCCTGGAGCGATATGAGTCAGGAGACATATACAAAACAGAGACTTGTTGAATAAAGAGTAGGCATGCAAATGGTCGTTTGCTCAAGGAGTTAACTCCTTGTAACGAAGCCATCAGCAACTTCAAACAACATAAACAGATCCCAAAACAAAACTTAAACCAACTGTACAGTGTTTGTATGCAGTGGCTTAAAGATAAATAGGTACCTTGCTGTCGGACACTTAATGCTATAAAGTGTATTCTGGGACCACTGACAGCAGTTTTTGACAGTGTATATCACTACTACATCTGCATGGCCAGGTGAGGACAGGTCCTGAATCTTCACATATCTGTATTGTAGCCACATGTGTTAGGTTGTTTACTTTGTTTTTGACTGGTGGAATTTCATGAATCAGACCACAACTTAACAGCCTAAATTATTAGCATGTTTTTTTTCTCCACAACTGCACACACTTTACTATTAAATAAATGTGCTAATACACATGTATAAACTTATAGTGGGCCTCTGATGGCTCTTTAGGTGAGGGGATGACAAGTTTATTTTTAGAGGCCTAATCATGGAAATCTACTCATTAAACTTTAAACTTCAATATCACATCAACCACATCAGAAGAGAACCCAGGTCAGGAATGGTCACACGGAGGCTTTGGATAATGATCAAGCTCAAAGAAAGAGAGGTGGGTGGGGAAAGAGACTGAAAGGGAAAGGGTAAGGGATAATGGAAAAGATACGACTTGAGAGAGGAGGAGTTGGAACTACTGAGGTTTGGAGAAACTGGCCTTCTGATTGCATCGTTGCACAAATAAACAACCACTTAACAGTCTCTTCAGAATAAAGCTGTGGTGTAGGGAGAGGAAGGCTTTCATTTTGGGAAATGCTAATTTCATCTATGGGGGTATGACTTGATGTGACAGAGAATGAGAGAGGACAAATACAGACCACTTTTATCTGAAAATTCTGCCAGATTTTTTCCACAAACGTTTGCACCCTTCAAAAACCTGTAAGAAGATGGCTTTTTTTTTTTTAAGCCCAACCTCAAAGTTATCATCACTCTGGTTCCCTCGACAAAAAAACAATAGGATTTTTCCATTGGCTTTTAGAATACTACAGAAAATTAGCTCTGTGACTGACAAAAGTTTATGATTCTTACACTTTTTGTTAATAAAGATAATCTTCACACAAACAACTTTTATGAATTTTGACACCTAAATAATCAATCAACAGAAGTAAAATGATAAAGTGAGGCTAGGAGGAATTAAGTACACAACGGTCACATGACCTTAATGTCACCACAAATAAGCTTTCGCTCTCAGTCTTTATTCTTATATCTTTCAATCTTTATTTAAAATATACAAAATGGAAAGTTCAAGTTAAATTACTTTGCAAGAGCATGAGTATAAATGCAACAAGGTTGCTTTACAGCATAATTTTAATCGATGGTGGATAGGCTTGGGTATCGAGTATCGAGTATCGATTGGAACCGGGACTAGCTTTTCGATTTTCCCGGAATCGTTCAAAAGTTTAAATTTCGATTCCTAGTTTCGATTCCTAGTTTCGATTCACAGTCCGCCGACTGGAAGAAGAAACCGCTGAACACCAACGAAGAAGCGTCCATCGGAAGTGTTGGCATAACCGAGCGAGTCGAACATGGATAGCGTGCGTAGGCGGTCCAAAGTGTGGCTTCACTTTTTTTTAAACAGAACGAAATCTCGCCAAAATGCAACATTTGCGGCAAGATTGTTTCGTGCATAGTGTGCACGTCGAACATGATAAAGCACCTCCGAGTTCATGACTTCGGTAAAGTTGGTTTTATATTCGCACATTCGGGCATCCGTATTCAATAGCTTTGTTAATCACACTACATTTGACATTCAGTGGACATTCACAAGTAAATATGCCATTAAAACAATACTTGCCTATTTTGATCGACTGTGAAAAATGTTGTAAGTTGACAATCGTTGGTTGTCAATATCATGTCGCTGCTTAAAATTCGCAAACATTAATTTATTGCACATTTATTGGAAAGTCTGAATTTATCAGAAGTCCGAATGTGCGAATATAAAACCAACTTTACCGAAGTGAGTTCATGGGGTAGAAATAAATGTGTGCACAGCAGGAGATACTATCTGTCCAGAACGCTCACGCATCCTGCCTGAGAAGGCAGATATGATCATTTTCCTAAACAAGAACTGTTTCTGATTTTATACTGTACCTGCTGCTAATCTGGACTGGGTTTTACAAGTTGTTTCTTATTGTTTATTTGCTATTCTGCACCAGGTTAGCCCATCAGTGGGAGCACGGTAACATGTTCAAGTACCTGCAGCATCAT
>RJVU01042551.1:7052439-7080366 GCA_003731715.1 Anabarilius grahami
GGAATCGGAATCGTTCAAATTCAAACGATACCCAACCCTAATGGTGGATGAGGAGAGACCCCTGATATGATTGTAAAGCGCTTTGGGTGTACAGTTGTACATAGGAAAGCGCTATATAAATGCCTCATTCATAATTTTAATTAATCTCAATTAATGAAAAATTTGTATAATTGATTGTTATATTACTGTTTATTACTGTGGGACCACATTGAAACAATAGTTGCATTTCCATTACAGATTTGCTTAACTTTTGTGATATTTTCTAAATATCGATAAAAAAAAAAAACGAAAAAAAAAAAAAACATTAACCAATGTTATGCGACTAAGGCCCCGTCCACACGGAGACACGTTTTTGTGAATACGCACAAATTTTGTATCGGATAGGCGTTTCTTTCACATGGATCCGGCGTTTTCGAAAGGTGAAACCGCTATTTTTTGAAACCGGGTACCAGAGTGGATAAATCTGAAAATGCCGTCTTTGCGCTTTTGTGTGTACAGCCTATCCGTATATTTTCTGAAACGATGATGTCATCACCCAACGTGTCGACCCTAGTCAGACGCTGCTAACAGCACAAAACAGCAACAACAACAGCAATAGCAGAACACTGCAGAAGCTACTGAGACAAAAATAAAGCGTTATTTCTAAGCTTTACTATAGTTTGTACAGAGCGCGCAAGGTTTATGCTCATGCTCCAAGTCTTATTCGCTGCTTTAAGTGCATCTCTGTGGCAGAATTAAAGCGCCACAAACTGGTCTGGCATGTATACTACATCATTTTGAGTCGTTTCAGTGGTTTCGTGTGTACGCAGATATTTTTTGAGACGAGGGAAAAAAAGAGATCGGTTAGGGTAAGCACGATTTTTGGCTGTCCCAGACGAAAGATTGCCATCGTGAAACAATCGTGGCGATTTCTGTGATCGTGGCTCTTAGTCGGTGGTTCTATGTCGTACAGTAAGAGAGGTTCAAAGACGGCCGTTTTCCTGGTCTTGCGACCAAAGATAGCCAACAATCATTTTCTGACATGATCATTGCACAGTGTATCTGCTGCTACGACCTACATCTACTCACCAGCCAATAAAAATGCGATATGAAATCAATGCGACATGGCACTAAAACTTAAAACTACTTACCTCATGCTCTTTTCCCTTCTTCTTTCGCCGCTTCCTTTTTTTTCAGCTCACATAAAAACTACAACTACCAAAGTGTGATTCATCATGGTCTTTTTGTTTACCACTAGCGCATGCTGATGATGTTTTATTCTATAGAAACTTGAATCGTAGCCTACAAGTCAACAGGTGTCATCATCGTACAGTCTACATGTTTGTCGTACCCAAGTTTAATAGATCCATGTCGCACAGTGTGATAAAGTAATGATCTTATAGGATTGCTAAAATCGTGCATTGTATCCCGGGCTTTAAACTTCTTTTTTTTTTCCTCTCACGATAAGTCATTCAAAAAATCATGGCAACGGATGTTGGTAGGTTTACGTATATCCCAGCCACTGCACTAGCCATTAGTTTTAATCAAAGGAGATGTAGGCATGTTATCCAAGCATTTATGCCAAGGAAAGCCCCTCATACTTGGGTGCAGCCACGTATGAGGTGTTTTTGGGTGTTACTCCCTCCTATCTGCTTCGAGGTCTTGATAAATAAAAATTATGGCATTTCTTTGTTGTTTAGAATCCAATAGTCCCGTAATACTTTTGTCTACTTTTGTCTTACCTTTTGAGTTTAATAAAGAGCTCTCGTCTTCTGTTAAAACATATACCGCACCCACTTTAAAGAATGATCGACTTTTACAAACGGCAAGTGACCTGTAAATGCGGAAAAAAACTGTTTCCATTGCAGTTTTGCGAAATATTCCTCTTTCAAATTGCCTGAAAAACCACCTCATGTGAGCGTAAAAACTTTTTTGCGATATATGGGAGTTTTTGCAAAATTGACACGTTTCCATTGGCCGTATTTTCAATTCGCAATGTCAAATTTGTGCAATTTAAAGGGTAATGGAAACGCAGCTAATGTGTATTGTATAAAGCATTATAGAAATGAATAACGGGTGACATCAAGGGAGTGAAGTTATAAATTAAGGGGGTGTGGTTAGAGGATTATAGATCGGTGGTAGGGACGAGAATGGTAGGTGCATTTTTTTTTTCTAGCTGGTGAAAATAGATTAACACTCATGATTTTTGAGACAGGTATGAGTTAATTTGAACTATTATACTACTAATATGAATAATAAAGGTGTTTTAATGTTTGTATTTCACCTCTACAGAGCCCATTTGTTGCTCTTGTTGTATTTGAGTTTAGGTTTGTTTTTCATTTATATGTTTGTTTTTTTGGGTATGTTGTCTACAAATGGGAAAGGCCTTTGGGGCGGACTAGTTTCTTTTCATTTTTTTGTTTGTATATTGTTTGTTCCCCCACTGTTTATTACTGCATTATGAGGATGCTGCAAGCTGAAGTTTGAGCAGAGTTGAGCTATTTTTGCATGTTATTTGTTTTTGATTCTTGAGGTTTATTTTGTATGATGAATTCATTCAATGGGTTTCTTTTATGCATTTGATTTTTGTTTGTTTTGATCTTGCCTTCATGTGATTTAAATCACTTCTGCTTGGGTAATTTGTGAGTAAAGCATCTTTGTGTGTGATATACATTTATATATATATATATATATATTTTTTTTTAAGTATGTTCTATATACTAATGTGTGTAGTATGAATGTAATCCGGACGTACTACATCCGCCATGTTGTCATTTTCATGTGACCTACCAGTGTCAGTTGCATCGCTTTACCTCCGTTCACAAATCCTCTCCCCTGGCCTCATGAGATAGTAAAGTCTCCATCAAATGCACACTTCAGAATCTCGCTGGAAGTAGTAGGTCATCCGGGGTTTTTTTCACCTACTTTTTTCGAATACTATGTATTCGGACATACTACTCTTTAGGCGTATTGTTTTTCACATGCTATATAGTAGGAAAGTATTCAATTCCGGATGCAGCATTGGTGACTCCTTTTTAAATGAACCTGAGTTGTGCTTGTGGGTGTCTATTTAAGAGCGGATCATGTACAAAGGTGACTTGACTTATTTTTATAAGAAGAAAGGATGCTTACATGAGAAATACAAAGAGCTACAAAGCTACTCAATCAACATTAGGTCGCAATAGGAAGTTATTACAAACACTGAAAATGTGATTTTTGAGCAAAACATGGTATTAATCATGAACTGTCATGCGCAGTTTTTTTTAAAACTCAGAAATAAACTAAAGGTGCTTGGTGACATTCAGAAAAAACATGCATTCGATTGATAACAAATAATATAGTAGAGGCAGGGATATAAAGACCAGACCGGCAAATCACACACTAGGTATAACTGATGTATTTTACGTTGTAGAATGAAAGTTCTGCTCCAGGATCAACAAGGATGTTTACTGTGTTCTAGTGTGCAAAATCATGGTAAGCATCTTGGGACAGTCTCATGGTCAAGGATCCACTTTGATGAAAGTAATTATTCTAGTAGTCCAGCTGAATGGTGGAAGATAAGAGACAAAACCCATGGCTCTTTTGGCCACATCTTTGTCCTCTAGTTATCTTACTCACATATCAACACTGCCCAAAGCAAGAAGTAGGACCTCATTGGACAAACCAGATATGTTAGTTCTATTTTTGGCCAAGTTGATCAAAGCTCTCTATTATCCAACTCTCCAATATCAAACGCTGATGAGGTCACAGGCATCGGAAATGAGCATGAATGATCCACATTCCCTTTGGGCAGCTTGAACTAAGAAGGCCAATTATCTTTTGTAGAGGAGGTTTCATTTCACGAGGGATTCCAATTCTCAGGATGCTGCTGTGCACCTGCTCATTGAACTGTAGTAAATTCTTTGACAATTTCCCGTGAGTAACTTCCACTCTCTGTCTACTGTACATTTCTCAAGCCCTTCATATGGAATGACCAACATTCCTTTTCAATTCGAAGTATGTTCATGCAATTCTTTACTACTATCTACTGATTTCCGAGTTAACATAACCTTAACATTTTAAATATGTTATGAAAAGTCATCCCACTTTAAAAAAAAAAAAAAGCCATCTGGAAAAGACACTTACTTAAACCTCTTTTTAAAAAAACCACCCTCAATCCTAAATGCAAACCCATACTGGACAATGTGATTTAAAGTTGTACCTGTCTGGCTCAACATTAAATTCAAAGCCTACATATGAATGACAATGAGTGTCTCATTTCATGCAATGGCTACAATGAATGTTCACAGATGAATGAAACAGGCTCTCACGAAGACCACCCACATAGAGAGCAGCAACATGACACTGACAGCCTTCTATGGCATATACAGAGACACTCTAGGGAATGAGGGATTTTGTCCATGGCTTTGATGTCTACACGCTTTGTATTGTCCAATGCAAACCTTTACATCCATGCACTGGCATTCATTCTCATGTCCATATGCAGAGGATGCCATTATTTGTATTATTCATGTGGCAGCCTTGCGCGTGTCTGCAAAGAAGCGATTCTGGCGTCTAATGATCCTGATAATGACAAGAGAACAAAGAGAGGAATGTTGGGCTAAAAATAGCAGCAAAACTTTTTCCATCCCTGTTCCCCATCCCAAGTTCCAAGAGATAAACAGAACTGACAAAGTTTACAGAGGCATGTTATGGCAAAAAATAAAGTCCCTTACCACTTATTATTGCAAGTGGTCTATAGTTTCATTCAGACTGTCAGTCCAAATCCGATTTTTTGCATATCCGATTGGAATCTGATCATATTTAGCAAAATAAGAATGGTAAAATAAAATTAAACGTGATTTTTACTAATTAGTTTTCAGCTAAAATTATATGTGGATTGAAATCCAGATTTCTCATGGATTGTCACTTTCTCAAGCCACGTATACTGTAAGCATGTCAGACGTTGTAATAGGAAACATGCTGAAAGTTGCTGCTGAAGCAAGGTGTTGTTGTTGCAAAGTGCCGGTCAAGGAAATGACAATATAATGGAGACATGGTTTGAGACCGGTGGAGATGACAGCATGGAATAAAGCCATGCATACCAGACTCCTACATTGTTGTAAATAAGACAACATCTGTATTCCAAACCCCTCCATGTTTCTAATGATGTTGTTTTGGGCATATGCCTGCCAACGCAATGTCATTGCCATAGAAACCGATGCAAATATTCCAGAAAACAAAAGTGTGCCACGGGACAAGCAAATCAGATCTGAACAATTCTGATACAATGTGAACAGTCAATAATTTAGATCAGATTCCAATCTGATACACATAATCGGATTTGGACTGACAGTTTGGGCGCATGCTCGTGTCGTGTGGCGACCGGCAGCAAGAACCAATTGCCCCTAGGGAACATAAATAAATAAAGAAAGTGTGAACGTAGCTTATGCGTACAAGAAGTGTGCATTGTCTATTGTTTTCTTTCCACATACCCATGGAATAAGCCAATGGAAAGTACTCATACCTTCTTAATTATTCTGTATAATTCTAATTTGAGTAGAAAGGATTTCTCAGATAATGCTTTATCTAAGTAATATTGATAATTGGTATTTTTTTGTACATTTTTGCAATGTAAGTAAAGTGCCCAAAATGATCCGGGGGGCTATGCCAGCTTCCTAAACTATTGGGTGCTTTTCTATACGGTCAAATTACTGATTTCTGTTATTAATTATAAATCATAAGACATGTGAAGATCATTCAACATTAAGAAGACAGGATGTCTGGAGCATTAAAAAAAAGACCAAAAAAAGGACCCATTAGCCCAGAGAAAAAGTAGTGTTCCTAGAAAATCAGTGGGCTCTGTCCTATTGTATCATTATTATTTTTCTGCTTCATTTTTCAAGCAAAACATTAGGTCCTGATGTCAGTGTATCATTGTCATTTCAAACGTACCCTTGGAAGTGGCACACAAGTTGTGATTGAACTCAGAAAGCTGCCCTGGAGCTTTACTTTGAGGGAGAAACCACGGAACCACAGCTAATGCCTTGCAGTCCCCTGGTCTAAACTACTGTCAACAGATTTTCACTCAGTGAAATACTTGAATATGACTGTCATACCAAATTCTCTCTCAGCAGAAGCTTTGGCACTACTGACAAATGAGATGAGATTAAAGCAAAAAATGAAGAAACAAAATTGTGAGCTTAACTGTTTGCTTGACAACAAGCAAAGACACAGGTAGTGCTTTTCTACCATCATGGTTTGCATGCGGGTTCCAGGCTGGCCACAGTTGTTGAACCATTCCGCGCATTTCCACCACATGGGTTCCAGGTCAGAAAAATTGTTTCAACTCTGGCCCTAAAAACATTCCAGCCTCTGTATGTCTAAATATATAGAACTGTGCATGATATACCCATGCATAGATTGTGAGTAAATCAGAGGTTTCAATATCTTTCCAGCAAGGACAGAAGAGAGTACCGGCAGTTTATACAAGAGCTGCCGGTACACTAGAATCACACCCGGCACTGTGAAAATAAAACATAAGTGCTGCACAAAAAACAGAAATTCTCAATGCTGGTTTTTACACTCTTTATAGTCAGGTAAACTAAAAACGTAGCACCGTTGAATCATTCGTTTATTTAGTCTGTGGAAACAAGCTTGCCTGGCTAAGAACTGGTTAAGAATTGGCTCTGGCTCCATAATGTGAACCTTTATGGTGGAAAAGAGGTAAGGGAGAGTCATATGCTTTAACATATGAACAAACAGTTCTTTTGCCTTTAAGCAAAATAATATATTTGACCGACATCAAGCAGTGCTAGAGTTTGCACTGCTATAACCTTAAAGAATGTGGAGTATAGGGTGAGTCAGATGGGTTCTCTTTAAAAAAATAACTGTTGATGAAGAAAGACAACAAAGAGACATGGCATGAAGAATAGATAATGGGCAAAAGAATAGAGCATGTCGCTGATTGATTCAAGAGTCAGGGGACACGAGAGACAAAAGGCTAAAAGGCTCCCCTGCCTGCATCCTTTGCTTTATGTAGGATGGACTTTTCAGGAGAACTTGGTCTGAAGATTCTTCTTTCATCCCTCACCACAAGCTGAAGAGACGTATAAAAAAGTTTTGTGCCAAAGTTGCAATAGTTGTTTTTAATTCAACCAAAACCAATGTGAAAGGCCTAATTACAGAAGAGTGAGCAACCCAGCCCTTTTTTCAAATGACTGTACAGTAAGTTTGATGTTTTGTGTCCTTCATCCTGTTTTGTTTCTTTTTCTTTCCTTCATCTTGTGTGTTATAAAGAATGCCATTGACTCACTTGTGGTTTACATTTAGTCAAAGAAGTGTGTCTCCTCCTGCACCCTCATGTTTCCACCCTTTTCCTGGCTTTGATCATCATGGAGACTAAACTGTCTGTCCCATGGACTTATGCACCATGTGTCTGCTGAGTACCAATGTTGCATACACATTGCTCCGAGTAATGTGCATTGCATTTGCATGTTTACACACACACATTAAAGAGTAGGTGAAAATAACCTTTAACAAATCTGAAAATTATTGAATAAATATATGATTTTCCATTTATTCTGAAATAAGTTTCGATCACTACTCACACCTTACTCGGGAATCAAATGCTAAGGCATCCAGTCAGCAATGACACCATTCTTGCATTCAGCCATCTCCCCCCACTACCTCCAGCATCCATGGTTGCTGAGCAGGATAACATGACCCAAATCAAAACAAAATGGTCCACATTCCTAATAAGTTCCCAATATTCCTGATGCATTTTTTGGTTCTGTCACCCTCCAAGCTGGAGCCTCTCCCAGCATCTTGGGCCATAAGACCATTAGAGACATTTTTGGATTAAAACATTCTGTAACACGACTTGGGGAACGACTTTTGCCTCAATAAACTCTTAATTTACTGCTTATTAATAGTTAGTAATGTAGTTGTTGTAGCATGGTCATGCAGAATAAAGCATTAAGTACAATTAAACAGCAAATATGCAAGCTAATAAGCAACTAGTTAAAAGTGAGAATTGTTCCCCATATTAAAGTGTTACCCAACATTATTTCACACCTCACAAGGCTCTGTGCATCCACCTGGCTTCACAACGAATCAAACCAATCAAATTTTACCTATCAGGCTAAGGCTTCAGCGCTTTCAAATTGGTCGTTAGTACAGGGGTGTCCAATCTTGCTCCTGGAGGGCAACTGTCCTGCAGAGTTTAGTTCTGGCCCAAGTTAAGCATACCTGAACCAATCAGGGTCTCTAGATGCACCAGACACTTTCAGGAAGGTGTGTTGTGGCAGGAGGTTGACCTTCCAGGAGGAGGTTTGGACACCCCTGTATCACTAAGACTTCTCTCCTCAGTCGTGTAACCAAAGCATGCTAGTCTTATTCCTCATGACCCTCAACTCTACATTTATGTTATCACTTAGGATCTCTGCATAACTCTTGAACATATTCATCTGGATGTATACTCATCACCTGAAGCTCAAGCTCCTCTTCCACCCCCAAGGGATTTGCTCAGAAAATCTCTATCACAGGAGATGGATGTATTATTGATGTCTTGAGGTATGTTACAACATAGGTGTTACTCTAGATGACCTAAGGCTCTTCTTTATTGATCATATTACAATAACTGTCGGGGCCTACCATAAGGATGCCCAATGCAATTATTTAGATTCTCCTTCAGGCCCTGATCATCTTGAGACTAAAATATAACATCTTCCTCCTAGATAAACTACCTGCATTGTCCATCCACAAACTCGACCTGTCATTCTACCTGCAAGTTCATGTGAGAATGCAAGGCATAGTTTCGGTCTCATACAAAGTTGTTATTGTCTGAAAAGCCTACATTTAATTTAGTCCATCATCATCCATTACAGCCTAGCTCAGTTCAGACTGTGCAAATGTCTACCTCTTTAAGACACACCTATGCTATACATCACACTGTGACTCATGTACACAAATAAACGTATACATGGATATTCTGTAGCAACTCATTTTATTGTAGACAGATCTACAGGTCCTTTTCAAAAAATTTGCATATTGTGATAAAAGTTCATTATTTTCCATAATGTAATGATAAAATTAAACTTTCATATATTTTAGATTCATTGCACACCAACTGAAATATTTCAGGTCTTTTATTGTTTTAATACTGATGATTTTGGCATACAGCTCATGAAAAACCAAAATTCCAAATCTAAAAAAATTAGCATATTTCATCCGACCAATAAAAGAAGTGTTTTTAATACAAAAAAAGTCAACCTTCAAATAATTATGTTCAGTTATGCACTCAATACTTGGTCGGGAATCCTTTTGCAGAAATGACTGCTTCAATGCGGCGTGGCATGGAGGCAATCAGCCTGTGGCACTGCTGAGGTGTTATGGAGGCCCAGGATGCTTCGATAGCGGCCTTAAGCTCATCCAGAGTGTTGGGTCTTGCGTCTCTCAACTTTCTCTTCACAATATCCCACAGATTCTCTATGGGGTTCAGGTCAGGAGAGTTGGCAGGCCAATTGAGCACAGTAATACCATGGTCAGTAAACCATTTACCAGTGGTTTTGGCACTGTGAGCAGGTGCCAGGTCGTGCTGAAAAACGAAATCTTCATCTCCATAAAGCTTTTCAGCAGATGGAAGCATGAAGTGCTCCAAAATCTCCTGATAGCTAGCTGCATTGACCCTGCCCTTGATAAAACACAGTGGACCAACACCAGCAGCTGACATGGCACCCCAGACCATCACTGACTGTGGGAACTTGACACTGGACTTCAGGCATTTTGGCATTTCCTTCTCCCCAGTCTTCCTCCAGACTCTGGCACCTTGATTTCCGAATGACTTTGGACCACTGAGCAACAGTCCAGTGCTGCTTCTCTGTAGCCCAGGTCAGGCGCTTCTGCCGCTGTTTCTGGTTCAAAAGTGGCTTGACCTGGGGAATGCGGCACCTGTAGCCCATTTCCTGCACACGCCTGTGCACGGTGGCTCTGGATGTTTCTACTCCAGACTCAGTCCACTGCTTCCGCAGGTCCCCCAAGGTCTGGAATCGGTCCTTCTCCACAATCTTCCTCAGGGTCCGGTCACCTCTTCTCGTTGTGCAGCGTTTTTTGCCACACTTTTTCCTTCCCACAGACTTCCCACTGAGGTGCCTTGATACAGCACTCTGGGAACAGCCTATTCGTTCAGAAATTTCTTTCTGTGTCTTACCCTCTCGCTTGAGGGTGTCAATGATGGCCTTCTGGACAGCAGTCAGGTCGGCAGTCTTACCCATGATTGCGGTTTTGAGTAATGAACCAGGCTGGGAGTTTTTAAAAGCCTCAGGAATCTTTTGCAGGTGTTTAGAGTTAATTAGTTGATTCAGATGATTAGGTTAATAGCTCGTTTAGAGAACCTTTTCATGATATGCTAATTTTTTGAGATAGGAATTTTGGGTTTTCATGAGCTGTATGCCAAAATCATCAGTATTAAAACAATAAAAGACCTGAAATATTTCAGTTGGTGTGCAATGAATCTAAAATATATGAAAGTTTAATTTTATCATTACATTATGGAAAATAATGAACTTTTATCACAATATGCTAATTTTTTGAGAAGGACCTGTAGGTATTCTTTCACCAGATCATTTTAAAACTTTAGCATTCCAACTTACTCCAAACTGCTCTTTTCACTAGTTTTTTCAAGCTATGTTTATGCGAGAATGTGGTGAAATGTTGAATGACTCCTATTACCACTAACAGCATTTGATTAGAAAAAAGTACTGATCTAGTAAATCAAATCCAATTTTGGACTTCCAGGATGCATAGATAAGACTTGCAGGCATGCTGAGACTTTGGCAGACTGTGGAGCCTAGACCTCATTGTGGAATATTCTAATAAACCCCAACCACTACAAGACTGAGCAAGGGACAAAGACATCAAAGTAGAATTACACAGGCTGTTTGATCTCTTTCCGTTTTCCCCCTCTCTTTAACATCATGCTGTACTGTTTACACTCTGTTCCTCATTATGCTCTTCATCCATCAGACTCATTCTGACTCCATCAGGGAAAAGAACACGACTTGATGTCGGAAAACTTCAGTTCCAGTTTCTAAGCGTGGAGAATATTTGTGTGTAATTTGTGTTTGTTAACAAGTGCAAGTCTCATGTGACTGATGAATTTAGATAGTAATAATTTGCTGATTTAACTAAAATGTAATGTTTGTGCTTTCACAAATGTGAATTATGTAGATAAATAAAATGCTTTTACGTAGATGCCCACTCTTCCAAGATAAAATAAATTTAGAACCATAAAAAGGCAGCTATTAAAGCATTTGATAGCCACGTATTACAAATAAAAATGCAGTTTTGGACAGTGTGCAAAGGTTTTTGCTAAGATCATCACATTCAGGTAATAAATAGAGCTCGGGTTTTGGTGGGGCTGCATTTATCAAATGTGGGATCCTGGCAGCTTTGGGATCGTTCACACAAACAACCTCTGCAGATCCTGCCAGTCTGGGTGCTAGTGAGGGAAGTCATTAGTGATATAGCTCAAGCATTTTCACAGTCCAAAAAAAAAAATTTGATCTCCATTTTTAATGTAGGAAGAGGCCAAAATAGCATCACCTTAAGGCTCTGATATACTTCACGCAAATCGAAGAATGACCTGGCATGACATCATTTTGAAAAAAATCAGGCCAAACGAAGTTTGTTTAGAATCCGTTTCAGGAATTTGAAGCAGCTTGCCGAAGTGAACTTTCTGAAAAATTGGAAATCTTAACGTTGAAATCTTCTCCGGTTTATTTCTTCTGTTCAGTCTGTCAAGGTCAGCCATGAGTAAAAACATGAACACTCTGGAAAACTGCTTTACAGCAGAAAATGAAGTTGTAATACTAAATGAAAGCAACACTGACACTGTATTTTCAGTTTAATACTGTAAAGCCGATTGCTTTAAATAAATCTATTGTATAAAGTGCTATAAATAAATGTGACGTGGAGTGCCAAATTGCAGATCTGGTACAAACATATCCACATCACTATGATCAGATGCTTTCCGAACTGCTTTTTATTTACTGCTTCCTTTGAAGCAAAATATTTATATTTTCATTTAAATTCCTCTCTTAGCAGTGTGGATGGCACCAGGATGTTCGCTATATATTATTTAAAACTTAAGCGAAAAGCGAAAAAGAACTTTGTTGCAAGTATATTGGGGCCTTCACTGGAGTAAGGGTCTTTCGCCCCATCTGGCAGTCATAAGTGTTTCAAAGTGTGTGAGTGTTTGTGTACAATGTGTTTGTATAAATGTTTGTCCAATTTCTTACCAAGGTATTGTATAGTGTGTGTGTGTGTGTGTATGTGAAAACTCAGTGAGACAGAGACACTTGTGCCCGTGGCGTCAGGGAGAGCTCGTGACTGTGCCTGTTTAACTCTGCTAACAGAACAACCATCCTCAAATGCAATCACGCAACCCACAGATGGCCCACAGAACACAGACAACCACACAGAAACTAACAAGGAACCATAATAATCCACAACCCCACAGAATAGACACATAAACCATGGAGAATACAAACTTCTCTCAAAACAGAACAATTGTGTTGTTTTCACAGCACATCCCACCTGTTTCCAAGGAGTGGAAAAAGTCCTTAACATTCATTCAAGGAAGTGGATCTGAATCATCACCTGTGATAGGAGTATTTAGTTTGCCACTGATAACCTGAACTTGAACATGTCCAGTAATTTCATTACTAATTCTATTGCTATTCAATGGAATTCAGTGGTTGTTGAAATTTTAATTCAATATTGAAAAATATTGAGACTAAATTTACTGTTGGACACTGAGACACTTAAATAGGTATTGGATTATGGCCTTGATGTTGATGTGGACCACCAAATATCTTATTTTATCTTATTTTAAATACCACTCTAAACACCAAATTTGAATACTCTATGAATATTTTGAGTTGAAAATGCATTCTTACAGAGCTGTTCACACTGATGAATATTCACCTGCCAACAAACTAAAGTCAGAAATAGAGTAGATATACAAACCCGATTCCAAAAAAGTTGGGACACTGTACAAATTGTGAATAAAAAAGGAATGCAATTAATTTACAAATCTCATAAACATACATTTTATTCACAATAGAATATAGATAACATATCAAATGTTGAAAGTGAGACATTTTGAAATGTCATGCCAAATATTGGCTCATTTTGGATTTCATGAGAGCTACACATTCCAAAAAAGTTTGGACAGGTAGCAATAAGAGGCCGGAAAAGTTAAATGTACATATAAGGAACAGCTGGAGGACCAATTTGCAACTTATTAGGTCAATTGACAACATGATTGGGTATAAAAAACTCTCTCAGAAGTCAAGATGGGCAGAGGATAACCAATTCCCCCAATGCTGCGGCGAAAAATAGTGGAGCAATATCAGAAAGGAGTTTCTCAGAGAAAAATTGCAAAGAGTTTGAAGTTATCATCATCTACAGTGCATAATATCATCCAAAGATTCAGAGAATCTGGAACAATCTCTGTAAGGGTCAAGGCCAGAAAACCATACTGGATGCCCGTGATCTTCGGGCCCTTAGACGGCACTGCATCACATGCTACTGTAATGGAAATCCCAACATGGGCTCAGGAATACTTCCAGAAAACATTGTCGGTGAACACAATCCACCGTGCCATTCGCTGTTGCCAGCTAAAACTCTATAGGTAAAAAAATAAGCCATATCTAAACATGATCCAGAAGCGCAGGCATTTTCTCTGGGCCAAGGCTCATTTAAAATGGACTGTGGTAAAGTGGAAAACTGTTCTGTGGTCAGACGAATCAAAATTTGAAGTTCTTTTTGGAAAACTGGGACGCCATGTCATCCGGACTAAAGAGGACAAGGACAACCCAATTTGTTATCAGCATTCAGTTCAGAAGCCTGCATCTCTGATGGTATGGGGTTGCATGAGTGCGTGTGGCATGGGCAGCTTACACATCTGGAAAGGCACCATCAATGCTGAAAGGTATATCCAAGTTCTAGAACAACGTATGCTCCAATCCAGATGTCGTCTCTTTCAGGGAAGACCTTGCATTTTCCAACATGACAATGCCAGACCACATACTGGATCAATTACAACATCATGGCTGCGTAGAAGAAGGATCCGGGTACTGAAATGGCCAGCCTGCAGTCCAGATCTTTCACCCATAGAAAACATTTGGCGCATCATAAAGAGGAAGATGCGACAAAGAAGACCTAAGACAGTTGAGCAACTAGAAGCCTGTATTAGACAAGAATGGGACAACATTCCTATTCCTAAACTTGAGCAACTTGTCTCCTCAGTCCCCAGACGTTTACAGACTGTTATAAAAAGAAGACGGGATGCCACACAGTGGTAAACATGGCCTTGTCCCAACTTTTTTGAGATTTGTTGATGCCATGAAATTTAAAATCAACTTATTTTTCACTTAAAATGATACATTTTCTCAGTTTAAACATTTTATATGTTGTATTCTGAATAAAATATTGAAATTTGAAACTTCCACATCATTGCATTCTGTTTTTATTCACAATTTGTACAGTGTCCCAACTTTTTTGGAATCGGGTTTGTACAGTAAAAACAAAACAAAAAAATGGTTTGAAAAAAAAAAGTTCTTTCACAGTTGACAGAAACAGAAAACATATTTTATTGTTAAAAAGTTATAGGAGACACTTTTCCTTTGTCCTGTGCATCAAGATGACAAATCATCTGAAAGTCTGATCGTTTGTACTTGCGTGAATTTTACTTTTATTTTCCTATTGGATATTTATTTCCATTCAGTGTAAAGTGAAAGTTTGTGAAAAAATTTTGAATTTTGGGAAAGGGCCTTAAAGGATTAGTTCACATTTAAATGAAAATTACACCGAGCTTTCCCTCATTACCCTCAAGCCATCCTAGGTATAAAATATCCATATTTAACAAGTTATGTAGTGAAATATCTAGCTTCTGCCAGACCGCCTTCCGTATTCTACTTACGAAGAAAGTGTAAAACTCTAGTAGTTCAAAAAGCTTACTCTACGTCCTACGCCTTCCCTATTCAACTCACGGAAAAAGTGTAACTGAGGCGATGACAGTTTACACTTTCTTCGTAAGTAAAACACAGAAGACAGTTTGGCGGAAGTTAGATATTTTACTTCATAACTTGTTAAATATGGATTTTTTTTCTTTTTTACACAAACGCTTCGCTTCAGAAGGCCTTTATTAACCCCCCGGAGCCGTGTGGAGTACATTTATGATGGATGGATGTGATTGGAGACACCTTCTTCAGCTCATACTCGTTTGGTAACGCTTACCGCCATTATAAATCTCGGATGCGTCAGGATATTTATTAATATTTCTCAGATTGTGTTCATCAGAAAGAAGAAAGTCGTATACATCTAGAATGGCTTGAGGTTGAGTAAAGATTGGGGTAATTTTCATTTTAAAGTGAACTAATCCTTTAAGATTTGAATAATGCTGCTCAGCGAACTACATAAATAGCCATCATTACAACTAAAGCTAGAAGCCCACTAACCATTTTTTTTTTCACTCATTTTTAGGCATTAGATTTATTTACTTAATCTTTGAAAAGAAGGCAGTTGGTACACACACATCCATGTCTGTCAAAGTGTGAACGCTATCAGCCTCATTAAGTAAATTCCCCGCTGAGTTTAATGACTCAACCAATTATCTTTGCCACCTATAGGGACCATGAATAGTGTTTTCTCATGGCCTTGGCAGTGACAAGCAGTTCACACCAAAGGACTTGAGGACACTGGTAAACCTTATTGTACACAGAAGTAGATAGGTGTGACCTCTGTACTGTTATTACATTGTTGATGAGTTGGTGACTAGGCTTAAACTGCAATACCTTAAATATAGGTGTAAACAGGAATTTGTCTACTAAATCCCCTTTTTATTGGTGGACATGGATAAATTACACAACATTGCATGTGTAGTATAAATGCATCCCAGGCAGTATAGAAGGACCATTTAACATGTTTAGTATGACCTTACCATGTAGTGTAAGTGACAGCCCTTAAAAAACTTTCTTTAAACTAAAAATATGACAATAATTGTAAACCATAAGTATGATTTTAAGGTGACTCCTCCCTTAAACGCATATATCGGGTCTTTAGTGACCTGGGATGTCATTCTCTACCCTTCCCCTCATTCATTTTTTTTAAAGTCAGACATCAGCCTTCCTTCCTTCCTCAGTCTATTCATTATAAACAATATAACAATACATTATAAAAGAATACCTATTTTATAGTTATTTCTTTGTAAAAAAGTGTATAGGGTCGCTAGTGACCCAAAGTATGTAGTAGTGTATATATATTTTTTTTTTGCGCATCAATGATTTAATCTCTGATGACTCAAGAGTGGTGCAAGAGTACAAGGAGAGTTTCATACTGTAGCCAACTGTGTTAGATCTGGGTCGCTAAAGATCCGAATATGTAATAATGATTGGCAAAACATTCATGCATTTAAGAGTTAAAGAAAACGAACTTGCTTACAAATATACTTGCACTATAAAATCTATAAAACTAGTAGTTTACTGAGAGTACACTTCAAAGTGTACTTTCATAAACAAAGAAGTGGGCTAGAAGTATGTTGTTATTTAACTAACAGTACACCTATAAGTTCCCTTGTAGTAGTAAATCTCACAGAGAGAGAGAGAGAGAAAAAAAACTTGCTGTGCACTCAAAGTTTACTACTGTTACACTTAAAGAAAAGTTTGCTTCTGTGAACTTTACAAAACGCTTATCCATTAAAGATGGGACAGTACCGACTTTAGTAGGACCAACTTGCTCCTCAGAATCACAGGCTGTAAATACTATTAATTATTGATGGATATATTTTCTACTGGGTGTTCAAAATATGTAGAAAATATGCAAATCACCTGTGGCTCATTATTACCTAAAATTGTGTCCATCAATGCAGATTTGTTTTACAAACTTTAATGTTACATCCGTCATTCATGTTAGTGCTCGGCTAACGTATGCACTGTTATTGATACTGATGATGATACAGTTCCCACATGTGCACCACAATAAATTAAAAATATACACATCAGTTTGTTGATGGACATACACTTGTTAATGCTGATGTAGAGGAATTACAGTCATGAATGTAAAACTGAGTAGTGTATCACTGAGAAACGTCCTGCTCAAGTCGTCCTTGCGATGGAGGTTTGGGTTGAATAGCTAGTTCTTCCAATACTTCATCATTGGACTCGCGGTCGGATTGATATTGTAAATGGCTGTTGGCTGATTTCTGTGAGGAACATATAAGCATGACAGAATCATTACTGCCCATTGTAGCATTTTTCCCTGCACTATAGAAACATGTAACCCTAAATATGAGCAATAATAGAAAGCAGTAGCATTTAACCATGCTTTATAAAGAGGGCACATGTCAGTTCTTAACTGAGGAGTAAAAGGCAATAACAGTAATCTCTCTCAAAGCTTTTATCACATTATACTGTTTGCCCAACATTGTAACAGTCATTACGTTTTCATTATTTCAAAGTCTTTTTTCATTTATTTCTGCATTCCTATCAATCTGCCTGCAGACCTTTAAAATATGAGAGGCTGCCTGTGGCATCAGAGACGCATATGATCTTTCCAAGTTGTTTCCTTTGCTTTGATGAAACCAACACTGCTTGAAAATCAATGGAGTGGCTCTGAGAGTGAGAGGTCAGAGTAAGTGCTCTTGTGTTGTTGCAGTCACAGTGGTGTGATGGGAGCATGTAATGTGGCCCCTCACTTCAAAGGCCCAAAGAAAATACATAAATACAGAGCCATTAGGCAGATTGTTTTCTTAACTTAACATTTCAAACACATTGTCCACGATCATGTGCTGAATCTCCCCTCCACATTGCCTATGTTAATGTTGTTGTTTTTTTAAAGTGTCGGGGCAGTCCATGGCACTGCATGCTGTTGGTGGATCCGTAACATCCTCGAGAAAGGGGCATAAGAAAAAAGGTTGATCTGAAAAACACTACAGAAAGAACAACAGCCTCCCTTGGGTAGTATGGCTTTAACTGTCCACTCAACAGTAAAGGCTTGAATATAGTTCATTTTCTGCATTCAGCATTCCTTTCAAAGCTTGTGAATGGACATGTTTGGCGCATGAACACTACCTAGTGGACCATAGTTTTTGAGCACTTAATCACTAGTACATGTTCTGTTATCCACATAAAAAGTCTCAAGCGGATAGAAAAATGGACAGTGGACAGTGTGTGCAGACATCAGTGGACTGTACTTAAAACAAAAATAATTAATATATCTGAAGGATTAAATACACACCATATGTAAATATACTCATTGAGACTGTAACAAGGTCTGTGATAAGGAAGGAAGGAAGGAGGTGGGAACCGGCAAACAGTAATCATAGCATTAATGACTAAATAAACAACAAAATGTTAGTAAAGCCGCAGCCCCTCATTGGACGACTGCCACATAAACTAAAACAAAACAACAGCATAAAGTCCAGATCTGGTCCTCTCTCCTCTTGTACTGTTGTCAATCCTCTTTTTATCCTTCCGGAGCTCCTCCGGGGGACTCGAGACCAGTGTGGCACTTGCACCACCGGCCTTGCTCTGCTTCCATGGCTCTCAGCCCTGCCCTGCTTGCCACATACCCCCATCACCCTTCACAGGTGGCCGCAACACCTGAGGGTAAGGACAGATGCGGCGAGAGAAACGGAGATGGAAGAATGAGGGACTGAGAGAGGAAAAAGGAAAAAAAATCTGGGTTCTGTTCCCAAAATGCACTGCCATCCGGTCCTCCACCAGCCGGGAGAACTCCTCCGTGATGCCTGGTGGTGGCACTGGATACCTCTCGTGGATGGCCCTCTGACTCCTCCTAGCGATGGCTCCTCCGGCTTCGGGCACCCGGCAGCAAGTCCCCTGTTTCCATGCTCCTCCCCATCATGGTGGATGGCAGCAGGCTCCGGCCTCAGGCAAATGGTGGATACTCCTCCATCCCCTCTTTTAGATGGTAGCTTCCCCACCACAACCAAGGTGGATAGCAACGAGTTTGTCCGATTATTATCAAGTCACTCCAGCCCACCGCCTTGAGTGTCCATGGCGGCAGGTTTGTCAGCACGTCAGTGCGGGAACCAGCAAACAGTAATTGCAACTTTAATGACCAAATAAACAAACAACAAACCTAAAGTAATGCGGAAGCCCCTCACAGATGACTGCCACATAAACTAAAACAAAACAACAACATAAAGTCCAGGCCTGGTCCTCTCTCATCTTGCACTGTCATCACTCCTCCTTTTATCTTTCCAGAGCTCCTCTGTGCTGAGTCAAGACTCAAGACCGGTGTGGTGCGCAGGCGACACTCATTAGCACTCGCGCCACCGGCCTCACTCTGTTCCCATGGCTCTCGTCCCCGCCATGCTGGCCACAGAGACAAAGTAGAATTTAATACTGTAGCTTGTAAAGGCCAATTCACACTGCACCGACAGATGAAGACCAACTGCTAGAGTCATCTGATTACAGACTCAGCATGTTCAATCGGCAAAAACAAGCTCCAACAGATGGCACTGATCCAGCAAAACCCGACGAGGTGCCTGTTGCCGTCTGTCGATGCATTGTGTGAATTGGCCTCAAAGCTACCAGCTATTCATAGTAGCTATGTTACAAGCTACTATTAAAACATAACTAACTACAAGCTGCTTCATTGTCGGATTCTCATTGCTTCATATCAGAGTGAGTGGACATTTTAGGAGAAAAAACAATAGAGCTACTGTCATTTTACTGAAAAATGCAGTCAAGATAGCTTAAAGCACTTATTTAGTAAATTATTCCCCAACATTGCGTGGAGAATGGTGGTTGGGCCTCAAACATGCAAACATTCGTGGGAGAGAACGCCACAAGTCTGGAGTTCACCCAGCAAGTTGTAAATGTGGATTTTCTAGACAACATTATTAGTGTCACAGAGGAGTTCGTAAACTGTACAGCTGACACTGTGAACTCTAGATACAAGGGTGATGTTCCATGTAGACAGATTACCACTTCATTACCAACAAGAACTTCAGACTGCAAAAGGCTCGTCAGCATGCATTCCAGTCGGAAAATGAACCACATCAAACAGTAACCGAGGCTGTCTTTTCAACTTATTATAACTCCAAATGTTTACTGGAAGGAAATCGCCTCCTTTTCCACCAATACTACAGTATATTGGTAGTAAACATGTTTACAAGTCCAAGACAGAAACAAAATCATAACATTCTCTGAAGCTATTTTTAGACATGAGAGTTGTAAATGCTTTTTTAAAAGACACATGAATCAGAGAACAATTTTAAGAAGAAAGAAGAACTTCCTCATTTTTTGAGTGGTTGGGGCATTAGAAAAAGCCTTACAAACCTGCTAGACAAATGCTGGTGACCACAGTTTGGAGGTTGACCAGAGAAACATGTAAACATGATGAACCACCAGCATTGGGAGCCTATAGCAGGCTAAATTTCTGGGGAAGTGTTGCTGCCCTTATTCTCTTTAGGAGATTTTTGAAGGCCAGATCAATTTTTAAGAATTACAGTATTTTCAAGTGCATACAACACAAATGCCAAATATCAAACAAATATCAAATCTACAAATCCTATTTTTATATAAAAAAACTTTTTTTTGTAATACCTTGCAATAAGGTTTAATTTCTTAGGATTAGTTAAGTTAACAATGTAACTAACAATGTAAAATACTTCTAACTGTCATTAATATTAGTAAATGCCACACTTATTTGCACTCATTCAGACAGAGTGGGGTGGTTATTACACTCTAAATAACAACAATTAAATGTGACCTATATTAATGGGTTTGTCTGGTGTTTTTTTTAGTAAAAGCTATTAACAGATTGATCACTAATCAGGCCTATTAAATGTTCAGATTGATGCCAAAATGAAACTGTTACGGAACTTTGTGTAGTTTAATCCAATACAAGATGTGTGAAGCAGAACTCCAAACACACTACACATTCAACATCGACGTTGACGCCACTCAGCAATGAACAGAAAGAACTGAGGGCTTAAATACACACTGAATGATAATCAACAGAACAAGGAACAGGTGTGAAACTCAGTCAGAAACCATGTTAACAAACAAGGAACATAAAACTAAAAAGAACATGACCATGACAGAAACATGATGTTAACTGGCTAACTCTTTTCTTAATAATCGATTTTGTCCTCATAAATCTATTTAAAAAAAACAAACAAAAAAAACAACTTCCATTTAATAAAGATTTTGGTGCAGATCATGGCAAAATTTGCCATCAAGTCTCACTAGTACTTGATGTCAGGTGTCTGAGTGTTTTTAGTGTATTGTTTTGCCGTTTCTATGGCATTTTTGGAGCTTGCTTACCTCCCAATAGTATACCAAATGAAATCGCACGTCCGGTTGCTCAGAAAGCCACATAATATGAGGTATTATTCATGTCTGTGGATTTGAAAGAGTAGCATGGCAAAGGTTTAGTGTTTTTTCAAAACTTTAACACTTAATATGACCAATAGTAATAGAGATGCTCGGCTTAACAAGCACTACTAATTGTGGACAAACCTCCGAGAAAAGTCATCAAGCGAACCACCCATGACCAAAAGCAAGTTGTTTAGTTGGCTTATTGAGATACCAGATTCAAGAATGAAATGCCAACAATCATAATAGTTAAGGGAGAAACTGCTAATTAGCTAATGTGCACTCATTAGGATAACAAACAAGTCAGCTTAAGTTAAGCCATAGTGTTTTTTCTCCTCAGACCCAATCAGAATGGGGCTACATGCCAACAATAATGCGATGACACCTCTCTAGAGAAGAAACAGACCCTCGCTCGCTTCAAAGAGTCCAGGAGTGCTTTCAAACATCAACTGGTAATAAAACACAACACAGATTCATCACTTTTCCATGACATCAAAGGAATCTCCAGCATAAAGGATACCCGACTTCAAGATTTGGGAGTTGTTCATCATTTTTCTGCAGAAATCCAGTTTGCTAAGCAGCTTTAGCTGTGTCCTTGTTTACACTAAAGAAGATATTGTTGTGAAATTATACGTTCAGGTGCACAAGGATACAAGAACGCAAAGGAATTACAGAGATCTTCTTGGAGCTGCACAAACATGTTAGTGAGATTGAAAATTTCCTGAAAGACTCTGAAAGTCAGTCTGACTGAAGCATTATTTTAGGATGATGCACAGAGTTTGATTCATATCACACAATAGCAACATGGAGGTAAACAAAAGGATTGGAGATTAGAGACACATGAATTAAGTGAGAAAATCTTGCCCGTCCTCTGCAGTGTATTGACGAACAGATCCCTGTGCTGTGAGAACTCCCCCTTGAGGTCACTCTGGGTAAATACAGTATGCAAACAAACCTTGCTGACAACAGATACCTTTTGCATTTATGATTAAGTGTGTTCTAGGTTCTCTATGTAACAAAGTTGTCTTGTCATGTGCAGTAAAAATTTGATCTTGCTGCATAAGTGAGGCATTTCATGAGTGTAACATGTTATTCCTTTTCAGGTAGTGTACAACTGTCAACTTATATCTTGACAGTGGCTCAACCTAGAAGGTCATATTGAGACCAATAAATGATTTTAATGTTCAAATAGGGAAAGCATTTGCCTTTTAAATGTGTTATATCTTTCAAGGTTCGCACATGTGCCTGCAAGATTACTCAAATCTATGGCAAACACCAAATTCTGAATTTACCTTGAGAAATTCAGTGCTATTATGTACATCTGGCTCTGCCTCTTTGGTTCCCACTCGCTGTCGAGAGAAACTGAAGGAATGACAAAAGCATTTTTCAAATTACAACCCTGGCCATTTACTATTTCAGGGCACACTAGTCAAACTCTTGTCAACAAGTCTACATTTTTTATTTTTTTTTACTTTCTCCCTGCATTAAAAAGCATGCCACAGTCGTCTGAAAGTACAGAGCAAAGGAATGACCATAATTGCAGTTTGGGACAGCAGGGGAGTGCCAGCCTGGGACCTTTAATCTGCACATCTTCATTTGTCTCTCCCTGGACAGTGTGGTATATTTGTTCTCATTTAACACGACATGACAACGGTAATTTTCATAATGAACAAAAATACCAGTGGCGTGCTGTCTGTTCTCTCACTGTGCACTCGCACATACAGTAGCCCGAGATGTATTAATCATTGTAATGCCTTTATAACAGAGAGGAAATACGAAAGAGGAAATTTCCAGCTGTCTGCTGATCTGCCTGTGTGACTGATACATGGTTCAAAAGCCTGTGAGGTCACAGATACCTCATAATAAAGGCATTTAAGGTAAAGAATGTTTCTGATTGCACTTGCTTCCTGGCTGAATATGACAGATAGTACCGCAGCGGTCTTGTCTGGACTGTGTAGACTGATTTATCTGTAATGTTTCTAATTGAGTGAAACAAAGTAGTAATCCCAGTTGATATGGTTTTTCTGTCTCTGTTGTCTCAGTCGCGATTTCTCACTCTCAGGCGAGCTGGAACTCCTTTTATTGTACTTGGATAGACATGCAGCTCTAAAAAAATGTGCATCGTGACGAGATAGAAATAGACCAGTGTGCAATAATAATAATAATAGTAGTAGTACAGTGATCTAAATTATGAAGTAATAGAACTGGAAAGATGGGCTCGGCGCACTCTGGGTGTATCCTGGGATGCTTTTAAACAATATTGTTGGTGTTCGTTCTGTGATATAGCATAAAGTCTTAGTATAAATTCTTAGTTTAAGTACACAGGCAACCTTACTTTTCATTGAATTACAAAATGCTTCAGAGCACAATTCATTCACTTCCACACCTTCAACATCCACTTGCAGTGTAATTGAAATCTTGGTCCCATTTATATTAGGTGGCCTTAACTACTACATACTTACATCAATAAATAAATAAGTACAATGTACTTATTGTGTTCATATTATATTGCAAAACACTTTTGCTGCTATTGAGGTGGGTTATGGGTAAATTTAGGAACAGGTTCGGTGTATGGGTAGGTTTAAGGGTGGGTTAAGTCAACAGTGTAATTATAGATGTAATTACAGAAATTAATTACAGATGTAGTTACATGCAGGTATTTTTTTTTAAATACAGTACAATGTAAAAACATGTATGTACACAATAATAGTATTGTATCAAATGATTAATTTAAATGTTAGTACATAGTAGTTAAGGCCACCTAATATATAGTGGGACCGAAATCTTAAAAGCATATATATATATAATATAATATATATCAGTGGTGTGCAGTGGTGTTCTGAAATGTGGAGGCACATTTTTTATTTATTTATGAATCAATGTAAATTAATGTGCATTACTCTTAACGGTGACACATCTTCCTTGTTAAATGAACATTACTTTACATTACATCAAACAAGAAAAAGAGAAACCAAAGACAATTACATTTTGTAATTTTACATTAACAATGTATTGTACTAAATGTTCTATTTATCAAAACCAAGTCAACCTCATCAAGTTAGTGTTTTAAGCATTTCTACATTCATTCCAAAATAATAACTAAAGGCAATAATACAAATCCGATTCCAAAAAAAATTGGGACACTGTACAAATTGTGAATAAAAACAGAATGCAATGATGTGGTAGTTTCAAATTTCAATATTTTATTTAGAATACAACATAGATGACATATAAAATGTTTAAACTGAGAAAATGTCTCATTTTAAGGGAAAAATAAGTTGATTTTAAATTTCATGGCATCAACACATCTCAAAAAAGTTGGGACAAGGCCATGTTTACCACTGTGTGGCATCCCCTCTTCTTTTTATAACAGACTGCAAATGTCTGGGGACTGAGGAGACAAGTTGCTCAAGTTTAGGAATAGGAATGTTGTCCCATTCTTGTCTAATACAGGCTTCTAGTTGCTCAACTGTCTTAGGTCTTCTTTGTCTCATCTTCCTCTTTATGATGTGCCAAATGTTTTCTATGGGTGAAAGATCTGGACTGCAGGCTGGCCATTTCAGTACCTGGATCCTTCATCTACGCAGCCATGATGTTGTAATTGATGCAGTATGTGGTCTGGCATTGTCATGTTGGAAAATGCAAGGTCTTCCCTGAAAGAGACGACGTCTGGATGGAAGCATAATGTTGTTCTAGAACTTGGATATACCTTTCAGCATTGATGGTGCCTTTCCAGATGTGTAAGCTGCCCATGCCACACGCACTCATGCAACCCCATACCATCAGAGATGCAGGCTTCTGAACTGAGGGCTAAAACAATTTGGGTTGTCCTTGTCCTCTTTAGTCCAGATGACATGGCGTCCCAGTTTTCCAAAAAGAACTTCAAATTTTGATTCGTCTGACCACAGAACAGTTTTCCACTTTGCCACAGTCCATTTTAAATGAGCCTTGGCCCAGAGAAAACGCCTGCGCTTCTGGATCATGTTTAGATATGGCTTCTTTTTTGACCTATAGAGTTTTAGCCGGCAACGGCCAATGGCACGGTGGATTGTGTTCACCAACAATGTTTTCTGGAAGTATTCCTGAGCCCATGTTGGGATTTCCATTACAGTAGCATTCCTGTATGTGATGCACTGCTGCCTAAGGGCCCGAAGATCATGGGCATCCAGTATGGTTTTCCGGCCTTGACCCTTATGCACAGAGATTGTTCCAGATTCTCTGAATCTTTGGATGATATTATGCACTGTATATGATGATAACATCAAACTCTTTGCAATTTTTATCTAAAAAAACTCCTTTCTGATATTGCTCCACTATTTTTCGCCGCAGCATTGGGGGAATTGGTGATCCTCTGCCCATCTTGACTTCTGATAGACACTACCACTCTGAGAGGCTCTTTTTATACCCAATCATGTTGCCAATTGACCTAATAAGTTGCAAATTGGTCCTCCAGCTGTTCCTTATATGTACATTTAACTTTTCCGGCCTCTTATTGCTATCTGTCCCAACTTTTTTGGAATGTGTAGCGCCAATATTTGGCATGACACGAAGATGTATTTTTAATTTCACCAAGCTGATTGCACTAAAAAACCCAGCAGTCATCATGCTTTCAGTCCATTTCAAGTTTGATTTTGACATGACATAAAGCAGTCATATCTAATTGGGTGATCTGTTTACTTTACATTGACGCCATCATTTATTCATTCAAACTGACGCGTGGAACGTGCACGTCAACAAGAGGCGGGATTTATCGCACCAACCAAGCATATCCAATCATAGTGCGATGGAGACATTGCCTCCTCTCACGCGACTTTCCCCCATTCATTCTCAATTATTCCCCACAAAACCCACCACACGCCGGGGGTCTAATATTTTTCTACGAGAGCAAAGGGAGGCAAAGGGAGGCATGACTCCTGCTGTAATCCATTCAGAGTTTTACCTGCAGGGTGTCGCTGTTGGGCAATGTTCCTTAAGAAATACGAGTGACTTGCGCTCTTTTTAATGTCATAAATTGTAATATTTGTGTTGTTTTATATGTAATATGGATTATTTTCTCATCCTATTTTTTTTTTTTGAGGAGGAGGAGGAGGCACTGCCTCCTCGGAGGAAACGCCCCTGATATATATATATATATATATATATATATATATATATACTTGTAGATAATATAATATTGATGAGATGTACTTCAAGAGAGTACATGTTCATGACTTTTTTAACACTTAACTACATTTTAAAAAGTGCACTGTGATAGTGTCAAATCAAATGTTTAGTAACTTTGCAACTACATGTCAACTAACTATCATTAGAGTATTAGTAGACTGTTAATAGACTGTTAGGGTAGAGTTAGATGTTAGGGTTCAGGTTAGTAGAATAATTTGACATGTAGTTGCAAAGTTACTTATAGTTCATAGAATGTCTAAAGTGTTAGCATACTTGATTGATTTTAACTGTGGTGAGTTATTCAATATTACATATTCCATATATTTAAAATGTTCTAAATTGTAATTTCATCATTACTAAAAATTTCATAATTACAAATATATTTAAATACACAATATACAAGTTTCAAGAGAGTCTGTACTTAAAGGGTTAGTTCACCCAAAAAGGAAAAGAAATGCCTAATAGTTCTCCCAATCTGTGGCAATTTCCTGTGAAGGTCACAAAGTTTACCATACATGCTTATCACGTGAAATCATGTGACTTTGGCTCTCCAAACCACTGATTCGAAACAAAAGATTAGTAAAGCTTCGAAGCTTCATGAAGCAGTGTTCTGAAAGCGCCCATCACTAGATATTGTTGAATAGAGTCGTTATTTTGTTTTTTTGGCGCACAAAAAGTATTCTCATCCCTTCATAACATTAAGGTTGAACCACTGAACTCACATTAACTGTTTTAAATATGTCTTTAGTAGCTTTCTGGGCATCTGAAAGTGTTAATTATCTTGCTGGCAATGGAGGCTTCACTAAGCCATCGGATTTTATCAAAAATATCTTAATTTGTGTTCCGAAGATGAATGAAGGCCTTACTTGTGTGAAACGACACGAGGGTCAGTAATTAATGACTGAATTTTTACCCTTTAAGTATATTCTTTTCTCTTTTTTAACATAGGTACATAAATTGATTTCTGCAAAGGAACATAGGTAGCTAAATTAATTTCAGGTCAGGTTAATAATATTTTTTTTTTTTTTTTTTAAAGTAAGATTGTAAATTTAGTCTTGTCCAAACTTTTAAATGGAAGTACGTACTGAACTGTTTTGAATGTGCAAAGAATACTATGTTCAGAGAATATAAAATGACCAAAGAGGCTGGAAAACAACTGCCTAACCACTGGTGTTCAGTGATGTCCTGTATTGCATGTGTGTGTGTGTGTGTGTGTGTGTGTGTGTGTGTGTGAGAGAGCGTGTTTTTGTGACATATCAGGACACAAATGTGTACAATGACATGGGTATGACATAGGTATTACAAAAAGAGGTGACTTATGAGGACATTACCCCATGTCCCCACTTTTCAAAAGGCTTATAAATCATACGGAATGAGTTTTTGTGAGAAAGTAAAA
>RJVU01042551.1:7080572-7117720 GCA_003731715.1 Anabarilius grahami
CATTATTCTGTATCTATTTAATCTCAGTTACACTTTACAGTTGCCTCTGCTCAAATGCACCATCAAAGTAATCTGTCGAAGGCAGAGGTCAGGGGTATTGTTGGCCATAGAACACAATTGACTTCAAAGGACAAAGATCCTATTGCTGGTTGTTGTTCTTTTAAGGTTGCAGTCAGAGAGAGGCTTGCACAGTAAATAAAGCAGCAGCAAGCAACATTTGTGTTCATGCATGTATGTGTATAAAGAGCGCTCTGATTCTGTCTGGCCCAAGGAGGTCAGTGCTCACAGAGTTGCACTCAAAAGAGACTACCTTTGAATAATCAGACCCACTGACTTCAAAGCAAAACAAGCCTCGGTTTAGTCTGCTCACTCTCTGCAACACAGACACTAAGCAACAACAAAAAAAAGCGTGTTACCGTATTTCGGCCTGTTGTTGTTGTTCTGGATGGCGAAACCCAAAACCATGTCAAACATAATGGAAAATATTTGAGGTCCTCTTTTATTAACCAAGAACAGCTTTGATGTTTGACGTCTTTATTTATTTTAAGAGAAGAAAGAGAAAGGGGCGACATGGCGTGTCAGCGATCTTCTTTTGGAGACCAGAGACAAAAAAGACAAATAATATAAAACAAAACCAGAACTCCCTTGCTCCATATAATCAATTAAACATCATTATCAGATAAATGTGAGTGTTTTAGCAAAGATCAAAGAGCAGTAGGAAATGATCAAAGTGACAGCGTTTGTTTGAGCCGAAAGCCCCTTACTGCTACTGCAGCTCCTCCTCCTGTGTGATGCTGTCTGACTATGAGCTCCAATCAGCAAACAAAAGAAAAACAGTCAAAGGAGAAGCCGAGGCACGGACCCCTCAAAGGAAACACGGCCCTTTTATTCTTCCATTGTGTGTGTGTGATGCTGAAAGTTACATATACGTCCCACTGAAGTGATGACTTTGTTAAATAATCATTCTGTTTGTCGCGCTAATCAATTTCATCTGACTAAGTGATAAAATGACTAGAATGACAAAGCTGAACTAAGAGGATGCTGATGAACCTCAACAGACGCATCTATACTCTTTGGGACTGGCCAAAGGAATTTCAAACATCTCCTTTATTGTATACCATGAAAAGTCCACATGGCTCCAATATGACTACAGAGCCTCAAAGCATAGAGTCAAAGTGTAACATTCCTAACTACAAGAAGAGAGCCGTAGTTGCTGTCCTTTAAGTCTTCCCCTAGAATTGACATTTCCCTGCTCAGAGGTTACTCTTTTTATTACTAAGGAGACTTAATTCATATATTTATGTTTCATTAAAGTATATAAAAGGGCCCAATATACTTAATGTACGCAAAGTTCTTTTTCATTTTTTGCTGAGAAATATAAAGAAGTCTGAAATGCTTTTGCATCGATATACTGTTAGCGAACATCTCGACGCCACTCCACGCTGTTGAGAGCAGCGTTTAGATGAATATGTAAATATGTGCTGCGGGCTTTCCTCTTAATAACAAAATTAACACACAAAATGTCAGTAGTGAGAAAATAGCAGTTAAGAAAGCATCTGATCTTAGCAATGTGGATATGTTTTCGACAGCTCTATAATTCAGCAGTCACATCACATTTATTTATGTAACGCTTTATATAATAGATTTCTTTAAAGCAAGCTATTTTACAGTAATAAACAAGAAAATACAATGTCAGTGATGAATTACAACTTTGTTGTAACAGAGACACACCTATCTGTTACATCATTGCCACTGACCAATAGTAGTTCAAAGGTTTTTGAGCTGTTACAAACTCCCTCCTTTGTTTTGGTCAATTGGGGCCTTAAGGGCACACTTAAAGGATTAGTTCACTTTCAAATAAAATTTTCCTGATAATTTACTCACCCCCATGTCATCCAAGATGTCCTTCTTTCTTCAGTCGAAAAGAAAGGTTTTTGATGAAAACATTCCAGGATTATTCTCCTTATAGTGGACTTCAATGGCCTCCAAAGGGCTGAAGGTCAAAATTGCAGTTTCAGTGCAACTTCAAAGGCTTTAAACAATACCAGACAAGGAATAAGGGTCTTATCTATGTCCTACACCTTCTCTATTCTACTTACGGAACGAATGCAGCGCCAGTTCCATTTTTCCCGTAAGTAGAATAGGGAAGGCGTAGGACATACAGCGTAAGTTTTTTGAAGAATACGAAAGTGGGGTTTTGGCGGAACCACTTGGAAGGTGATAATTTGTTTATATAAAGCATATACATTTACATTTTTTTTCGAAAATGACCGATCGTTTCGCTAGATAAGACCCTTATTTACTCGTCTGGTATCGTTTAAAGCCTTTGAAGCTGCACTGAAACTGTAATTTTTGATCTTCAACCGTTTGGAGGCCATTGAAGTCCACTATAAGGAGAATAATCCTGGAATGTTTTCATCAAAAACCTTTCTCTTCGACTGAAGAAAGAAGGACATGGACATCTTGGATGACATGGGGCTGAGTAAATTATCAGGAAAATATTATTTGAAAGTGAACTAATCCTTTAATGTAGCTATGTCTACATTAATCCAAATACATTTGAAAATGGCCGTCCACACTAGCATTTTAAAGTGTTTCTCGCCCACACTGAAATGTCGGGAAACGCTAAATTTACCTTACTTCGCATTCGTAAACCTTCATAAAAGCTCAACGAGATGACATAATAAAGTTATCACGCAATTCTTTTGGCAGGATCATTTTATTAAGCAAAACACCTCACCATTCACTGATGCGTCCAGGTCGCTAAAACACAACTGCTCTCATGCTGAAGGACAAGAAATGTGAGTTAATTTTCTGTCATCTTTGCAGGACTGTGATATGAAGAGTGTGCAAAGTAACATATTTTAGCAACTGTGTGAATGTGTACAGCAGATAACAGGCACAATACTAGTATAAACATGAATATATATCGTTTTCAAATACCTTAATTTTAACAGTCCACACTACAACGTAAAAACGGCATTATCAAATTTATCCACTTTGGAGAACGTGTTCTAAATGCTTAGTTTCAGTTAATAAAAAACGCAGTCTCCATTTGGACGGAAGGCCAAAACGGAGAGAAAAAGATGCGTTTTCAAACAAAATATGTTAAAGATGTTTTCTCTTTAATGTATTAGTGTGGACAAGGCTTTTACATGAGAGTCTGCATGAGATCTACAGGGTGGTCAGACAAGTGTGCCAGACTTATAGGAGGTTTTCTCTGAGGACAAGGCTTTTACTTGAACAAAATGTGAGGTCTGGATGAACATACCTGAAATGGGCTCTTGTGCTTGTCTGGTGGTAACAAACCTCAGTAGTCAAGGGAGCAAATGAGTTACAGTAAATTCAGAAGTCTCTTACATGAAACTGGGTATGTTATTATTTAATTGTTATAAACATGTTGACTTTACATATGAAACAAATTAACTAACCTAATCATCATGATTTTCTGCAAACTGTTGCTTCCACCGTGAGAGTAGTTGACCTGAAGAGCTTGTGTTGCAATATGTACCTACATTCACATACACAAACTTAGATAATTTCCTCAAGGAAGTTGCTGAAAAATGACAGACAATGTTGAGATCTCATCTGAAACTCATGGGAGATTCTTGTGGCCTTGATCGCAGAAATAAAAAATCACTTTTTGAGGCTCACTTTAGCATTAGGTGCTATGTGATAGTGAAACTGGCTGAAAACAGCTAGATTTTTTTGCGATACATGTACAAAAACAAAGTCGCTCTTATTCCGTAAGCACACGCAATTGGAAAATAAATTCAGAGGCTTTGATGCATTTCAACTTTTTGCACTGATGTCCAATAGCACATTCCAGCTATCAAAGGCACGAACCACAGACCTTTTCAAGCTTGTGTTTTTTGCCACTTGAAACTCTAAATGCTTGGCAACGGCATTAAAAAGGCCTTCTTCAGTTTGCTGGCAGCAAGGAAAAAGTTTGCATTGATGTTATGTTTGAGCAAGGGTGTGGGTGAGTGCAAGGGAGTCTACATGAGATCTACAGGGTGGTCAGTCAAGTGTGCCAGACTTATAGGATGTTTTCTCTTTAACATCCTTCAGCATACTTGAGAATTACAGCTGACATACAGTCTTTCAGCTTTCACTGACTGGACCTTTACATAGAGGTGGATGTTGGGATGAGGCTGGGATCTAAGTCTTGGCTGCGTGCAGGTTGTTCTAATGCCTAATGGTTCTCCCAATCTATGGCAATTTCCTGTGAAGGTCACAAATATGTTCAGCTGGTTTCTGTGGAGTTATTTTCTATGTCATTATGACAGACTCTGGCTACATTTTGGCTACATTTACATATCAACTGCAAAAACACCTGTTTATACATTTCACTGCAGTTTCCAGGTGAAATTAACTCTAGAGGCAGTAAAACATCAATATGTTTTGTTACTTTTCACACAGATTATGATTAGAGGGACAGATTATCGATTAATAAAGTGTGGCTCCATATGTATGGCTTTTCTGATGTAGTAAACTTGCTTGTAAGCTCACCTGGTACAGTATTGCACTTGTGATGTGAAGCGTGTCCTGTGAAACACAAGTCACAGTAAAAGAGATTTCACGTTCTACGTTCAGACTGTTGGTCCAAATCTGAATTTTGTGTCTATTCGACTAAAATCCGTTCAGATTTAACGAGTGTGAATGGCAAAAAATCTCATGAGATGCGATTTTTACAAATCCATTTCGAGCTACATTCATATGTGGTTTGAAATCCTATTCAAATCACATTTCTGGAAATCTGTTTCAGTCTGACTGCTCTAATCAGATTTCGTATGGTTTATGTGAATAAAACGGCACATAAAACGTAAACGTCAGACCAATGCAATGTCATTGCTGTAGAAACAAATGCAGATATTCCAGAACACAAAAGAGCGACATGGGACACACAAATCGAATCTGAACAGTTACGATACACACTGTGGACAGTCAATAATTTTAGATCATAATCCAATCGGATGTAATCGGATTTGGACTGACAGTGTGAATGTAGCCAAAGACTCATAGAGGTAGTCTAAAATGCTATGGTTGCTTCAGGCAATGCATTTTTTTTAATCTCCCATTTGTTTTTGTTCACTCTATTGGTTAGGTTTAGGCTAGGGTTTAGTGTAGATACGTTAATTTCTAACGAGATAGAGCAGAGGTGTCGAATGCTGTTCCTGGAAAGCCACCTTCCAGGCAGAGTTTACCTCCAGCCCTAATTAAACACACCTAATGAACCAGCTAATCAAGGTCTCCATGATTGCTAGAAACTTCCAAGCAGGTGAGTTAGAGCCAAACTCTGCAGGAAGGCAGCTTTCCAGGAGCAGGATTGGACATCACTGTGATAGTGGTTTAACCTTTTAGTGCCACTCACCCAGTTCCAATGAACCTGGGTTGGGATTTTGTTTGCTTAAGCAACACAATCAAACCACTGATGCTTCTTGGAATTTATTCCCCAGGTAATTCTTACATCATCAATTTTTGTCTATATGTAATGTAAGCTCTTGTATGCTGTACTCATTGATGCATTGTATCAGAGCTCAATTTATGGCTTAACACAATTTTAAGAGAATCTTGCTAATTAAATTAAAGTTAAAATGTTGACATGTTTAATGCTAGCTTAGGATTTAAAGACACAGACATTTGAAGGCATTTGGCATCCATCCCGTTTGAGTATTAATGTTTGTTCCTATTGCAGTAAAGCAAAAAGTTATATCAACAGCACTCCATGCTTGCAATATGTTGGCCAGGCTTTTGCATCTGAGTTTACGTACTAGCATTGATTATGTTTCCAGATTCACACACAGCATTCTGGGACTGTTCTGAACCAGAGAAAAGGTAAAAGCCTAAATCATAGGGAATTGCAAAAGCTTCCAATTCATGTCATTTTCAGTTCAAACAGAATATGAAACTGAGAAAAACAATATTACATCTTTCACTTTGTGCCTAAGATTTTTTTTTTTGAGAGAGAGAGAGAGAGAGAGAGAGGCTTTGACCTGTTTCTCTTCTCATATAAAAACAAAAGCAGAGTGTGTGCTGACAGCTGCAGATCCCGCTCCCTGTGGAGAGCTGACGGAAAGCTTTGAAGAACTTGACCTTATGGAACAATAAAACGCCACCATCAAACACTCTTCTGAGACAGGCCACTGACCCCGAGAACCGAACGCCTGCTCGAGAGTTCAGTGTGTGTGTGTGTGTGTCGTCGCTAAGCTTGCTTTCAAGCGTACCGTTCCATCAGTTGTATTGGTCAGTTTGCAGGTCGGGTGCACTTGCAAGACAATAGCTCCATCTACAATATTGTGAAGCATATTTTTTACAAAAATATGAAATATATGTCTGTTGAAAGGAACATGCTTTCTCAACAGGTGAAAATGAAATGTTCGATGACTTTGTTTTTTCCCCTAGGTCTAAAAGAGAGCTGTTAAACATCTCAAACAGTTTTCTAGACGACTGATCCATTATGAATATGTGGAGGCTGAAGATAAATAGATACACATAGATACTCATTTGACATCTGCAAAGACCATGTTAAATCAAAACTGAGATTTATTTTTTCTTTTAGTTTATATAGCTTTGAGGTCATTTATATGTACTCCTAAAAGTACTAGAATGAACTTTTAATCAATATTAATAGCAGACCTTCTACTTCATCTGTATAAATTACATTGTCTCCTATTTAAATAAATATGCTGGAAATATACTATTTTAAACATTGATCAAGTATTTAAGTTATTTCAAACACATTTTTAATTCAGAGTCAGTGTTTCTGTGATACATTTGACATTTAGCCTACATGTTTAATATATTTAAAGGGCAGGATTGAAAGAAAGGGAATTTCAGGATAATGATATAGAAAAATAAATCAAAGTTTTAAAATAAGTTTGATTCTATTCATTCTATTTTAAGTAATAGTGGTTTCTGCATCCATACAAGCCAGACAAGTCAACAGTTTCAGCCCAGTCTTTGTCAATGATTTACAACTTACCATGATTTACTATTAAGTGTATAGATCTAAAAGATATGCATGGCTATGTGGAAAAATGAATTAGATATGAAATATGAATTTTGAACAGTAGTCATAATAAGTTTGTTTTTAAATACTAAGGGATCTTAAAGGGTTAGTTCACCCGAAAATGAATATTCTGTCATTAATTACTCACCCTCATGTCGTCCCAAACCCGTAAGACCTTTGTTCATCTTCGGGGCACAAATTAAGATATTTTTTATGAAATCCAGGGGTTTCTGAAGCATACATAGGCAGCAATGCCATTGCACCTTTTGAGACATCGTTAAAATAGTCCATGCAAACGTGATAAAAAAAAAAACTTAAAAGAAATGCTGACCTGATATTCACTTACCCTTGTTTTACTTTAATCCATGTAAAAGTTGGTCTCCTAGACTGTCATCTGTCCTGACAACATCACGACAATATGCTCAGTTTCAGAGAAGACGATTCAATAATAAATATTTCTCACTTCTCACATTTCTCACTTACATTTTACTTGCAGCGATACTGTGTTTTGCTGCTGTATGGTAAAATGCTATGAGAAAACGTAACGTCGTCTTTAAAAGTCGGGTTTTACCAGGTGGCTTCTCTCGTCAACATTTTAGCAGTCCAGCAGGCGTGGCCCTACTCCACATGTTCATTTTTTGCTTTCTGCTCATAGAAATGCGTTGACAGTATAGATTTGAGGTCAGGGACGGGGCAAAGGTCAAGCTCCTGCTGCTGACATGAAAGCCCGTCTCAGCACACCTTGTTCTTTGTCTCTGTCGTTCGCTTCTGAGAACAGCTGTATCTTCACAATCTGGGGCTCATCGGGACAAAACAAAAGCCATGTGTTAATTACCTTTGAAGGTGTAATGATTTCAGGGCCAGGAAGATCCTTCATCTGGTTTCAGATGTAGGACCGAGAGAAGGCTGTGCTTTCATGTCTGGTTACAGTTTGACTTCTTTTATACCTGCCTGATGTGCACATAGCCTGTGGGAAAATAGCTGAGAAACCTTTTGCACCAAAGCATATCCTGATTATATTTCAGATTAAATTTTTTTGTCCTGTCAGTCAGCATATTACATAAACCTAATACGTGTTGCAGGGTCATATTTTAAATAATGTGTTCTAAAGTGAAAAGCTATTGAATTTGTTTCAATCTTGCATTTTTTTCTATTATAATATTTTTTTTTCTATTTGTTCTGATACAAATTATATTATTGTCATCATAATAATTTAAGCAAATAGACAAATGCAGATTCAGGACCTGGCAGAACCAAATAACCTACAAATAATGCAGAATCTTAAGGTTTCTTCATCATAGTATACCATGACTTTGCTTTCAAAATCCTTAAAATTCATTTACAGGTTTAAATCACAAATTTTCAATGTCAATTTACATGATATTTATATGCAGTTTAAAATTCAGCACTAATACAAAGCTAAGCCTAACCAGTGGTGCGTTTCCCAAAGCTAACTTTGGTCGCAAGTTCCGTCATTACCCATAGAGTTCAATGGGACTTACAACCATATACGATGGTTTCGGGAAACGCACCCCAGACCTAGAAAACAAATATAAACGTGTGCTCCAGGATCACCAATAATTAACTTAAAACCAAGTGGTTGAACACATACAAAATAACAAAATAAAATGCAGTGGTATAAATAATTTAAACACAATGCAATTCAGTGTTTTCCAAGCCCTAAAAAAGACTCCCTTTTTTGGCATTAAAAAAAAAAACTACAGTCAGGATTTACAGGATTTTTGCAGTGAAAAATTAGTGATAAAAAGGCTGTCATGAGGTGGTGGCTGTAATAAGTGCATGACGAATAGGAACCGAAACAGGTGCGTAAGTGATCAGAAACCATGGAAACAAACAAGCAAAGAAAACACAGGCAAACAGGAACAGAACCAAACTAAAACACAATGAAACTAAACATATCCGTGACAAAGGTGTGGAGGTGTGGAGCACCTGAACTTATTGCATATGCATTTGTAGGACTTTCACTTTCAGACACAAAATTTATGGGAGGGCAGTATTTAAATAAATCAATCAATGTGATTTACTAAGGTTTGCAGTAGTCAATTTATTATATTTGCACCATTATTTAACGTCCCAAAAAAAGCATGTCTTAACCCATTTTGCACTTGGCATGCTGTGTTAGTTGCTGTAGGAGGAGGAACCACAGAGAACAGAGAGTGTGTGACAGAAGGGAGAGAATTTTTCATTTATTTGGAATGCCAGAAGACATTACTGTATCTGACATGCTGACCAACAATATACGACTGAGAGTTTGATATTACTTTTACACAACGTTTCAATAAACAAAAGTTCATATTACCAGTTACTTTGTCTACTTTTGCTCCAACAAAAAAAGTTAAAAACAAAGCCACAGCAGAACCAACTGTTGTGTGTCTCTAAGCAGCACACAGTAGTCATGTTCTGTTCCTGAATGAATCAGCATTTCTTAATGAATCAGTTGAGTGATTGATTCAATGAATCACTCATAAAGACAGTCATTTTGTAACATACTGCTCTGAGACTCTTGAGGATCCAAACAGTTTATTGAAGGATAATCCACAATTGTAGTCAAAACCAGGCAAAGGTCATACACAGGCAAACAGTACAAACAATAGTTGAGTCATTCCTCGAAACCGGTACGATTTGAGTCCCTCTGACCTTTTTCAGTGTATTTTATCTATTGGGTCACCAAACTATATTTTTAAAAGCTTTTTGTATTAATTGAAATGTCTCCTTTAATAATGTTTAAAAACATGACATACATTTTGTCTTCATATTAGAAATTTAGTTTTTTTTCAGTTGACACCACCTATTTTAGGTTCTACGGCTCAGTATAAAAAAAAAAAAATCTTAATTTGTGTTCTGAAGATGAACGAAGGTCTTACGGGTGTGGAACAACATGAGGGTGAGTAAATAATGACAGAAATTTTTCATTTTGGGGTGAAGTATCCCTTTAAGCTCATTCAAGAGCATTTCTAGCAATGTCGTTTTACAAAATAATAATTAATATTATACGGAGCCCCGCATATTACATGCAGGAAAAGTTTTTTTTGAAGGCCATAGGTCAAGCCATCAAATACTGAACTGGACTAGATCCAAAAAGCAGTGTGAACATAAAGAGAACTGGGTCCTTTTTCACTGGGTTCACCTCTTGGTCCACTTAAAGCATTCTGTGTTTGTTTCTTTTAAAGAGGACCCAAGTGTGAAAACACTCTAAATATCATTTTAGCCAGAAAGAATAGAAGCAGAAGCAAAGTTAGTATAGCTGGATTTTTTTTTATTTTCTTACAATGTTTTACATTTTCAGGTTTAGTAAAGCATTGGTTAATATTTCATGTTTTAATAAATATGAATGACATAAAATTGGGTACACAGCCAATGTGGTACTGGGGCAACAATAATGAGAAAAAATATTATGTATGTATTTTTCCATTTTCACTTGATAGGATCTGCTGTTCAAGCGTAAATTGATGTAAGTGGATTGACTCAGGCATAAATGGAAGGAATTGGTATGACAGCGGGCAGTTTTGTGTGTCTATGTATATTTGTGTGTGGATGAAAGTGAAAGTGATGTGACATGTAGCCAATTATGGTGTCTCATACTCGGAATTTGTGCTCTGCATTTCACCCATTCAAGTGCACACATACACACACACCATGAACACACACCCGGAGTAGTGGGTGGCCATTTTTTCTGCGGTGCCCGGGGAGTGATTGGGGGTTAGGCGCCTTGCTCAAGGGCACCTCAGTTGTGAGTAATGAGAGTGGAAGAGAGCACTGTTCCTCGCTCCCTCACTAAGTGTACCTAAAATGCATATCTCCTCGTGTCTGGGTAAATTGCTCATCAAACTTTCAATGGTGGAAAGTTCCTTAGTGATTAAGTAAACCACTCATACCATGTATTCACTGAAAACAAGCTGTGTGTGTTAAAAACCCTGTCGGTTGGGGTGAACATGACTCTGATGCAAAGCATAGTAAAAGTTGCAAGAAATTTGAATATTCAAGACAGAACATATTTGCAAAAAAAATTTTAAAATGCAGTTTAAAGGGACAGTTCACCCAAAAATTTAAAATTATCCCATGATTTACTCACCCTCAAGCCATCCTAGGTTTATATGACAATCTTCTTTCAGAACACAATCGGAGATATATTTAAAAATATCCTTAGTCCTCCAAGATTTATAATGGTTGTGAATGGTAACCCACATTCTGAAGACAGAAAAAATGCNAAATGAAAATTATCCCATGATTTCACCCTCAAGCCATCCTAGGTTTATTTGACAATCTTCTTTCAGAACACAATCGGAGATATATTTAAAAATATCCTTAGTCCTCCAAGATTTATAATGGTTGTGAATGGTAACCCACATTCTGAAGACAGAAAAAATGCATCCATCCGTAAAAAAAGTAATCCATACGGCTCCAGGGGGTTAATAAAGGACTTTTGAATCAAAAAAATATCCATATATAAAACTTTATAAATTCCAATATACAAGCTTCCGGCAGACAACCGTACGCATATTGCACACATCAATTTGGAATGTCGCAATGACGAACGTGGAGGCGAAGAGGAGAGAGCAAAACAAAACACTGGTCACAAATTAGAAGTCTAAAATGAGAAATTTTAAAGAGAAATGTCGGAGGATTTCGATATAAGAGAAGAGGAGCTTGAGTTTGTTGCTCAGCTGTATTTGTTTGAACCACGAGAAGCGTCTAAGCTTACGATACTCATACATCACGTCACAGGTTGCTCATTTGGCGCATGTCATCTTGCGCATTCTGTGTGCGGTCGTCTACCGGAAGCTCGTTATTTGAATTTATAAAGTTTTATATATGGATATTTTAAAATGCCTTTATTAACCTCCTGGAGCCGTATGGATGGATGCATTTTTTCTGTCTTCAGAATGTGGGTTACCATTCACAACCATTAAAAACCTTGGAGGACTAAGGATATTTTCAAATATATCTCGGATTGTGTTTGTCTGAAAGAAGATTGTCATATAAACCTAGGATGGCTTCAGGGTGAGTAAATCATGGGATAATTTTAATTTTTGGGTGAACTATCCCTTTAAGTACAGAAATAAAGTCACACCATTGCTCATTGCAGACTTTGGTACTTCTGCAAATCTGAAAACTGTTTGAAATATTGTGGAGATCTTCTGATCTTCTGAAAATGTTCAATTCTGAAAATAAAGGAGATACATTTGAGATTACTGGCTTTTTTCACAGGAGAAAAATCTGTGAAGCAAGAGACTTAAGGCTGTGACACACCAAATCAACATCAAAGAACTAGTGGCGACAAAAGCCGATTGTGTTGCCAGCTCGTGTCGGGTGCATCTGGACTAAAACGTTGCACTTGAACACAAAGACTACAGCCAATGGCCAATAAGAATGTATGTTCTGTGTCTGCTTGAGATGAAATAACTCTCCATACCAGCAGGTAGTCTATATTCATCATCAGTTGTGGGGGAAACGCATTACAATTACACAAATTTCGTAATCAAGTAACTAGTAAAGTGACACATTACTTTTAAATTTACAACAAAATATCTGAATTACTTTTTTCAAATAAGTAACGCATTACTTTGCTTTCTCATTGACACCTCCCCTGTGCCCATGTTGAGAGGAGCATGCATTTATTCATCTCACTTGCACAAAAATAGATTCAGTATTCACCAAGAGGAATAAAAACAGTGAAATGCAAACTCAGAACCTGGATTAAACAAATATGTTAAATTACACAAATATACTTTATGTATTTAATCTCACTTTATTAACCAGTGTCTTTACTGCTAACCTTTGATGATCCAATTCAACAATACTAATAAGCAAAAATGACTTAAAGGGTTAGTTCACCCTAAAATTAAAATTCTGTCATTAATTACTCACCCTCATGTCGTTCCACACCCGTAAAACCTGTGTTCATCTTCAGAACACAAATTAAGAATGCTGTCTGAACACTTGCTGAACAGCGTAGGAAAATGACACAGAAGAGAAGATATTTTTGAATAAAGTTGTTATTTTTGTTTTGTTTTTGTGCATAAAATGTATTCTCGTCGCTTCATAAAATTAAGGTTGAACCACTGTGGTCACATCAACTTTTAACGATGTCTTTAGTAACTTTACGGACCTTGAAAGTGTTGATTATATTGCTGTCTATGGACGAGTCATATACCTCTCAGATTACATCAAAAATACCTTAATTTGTGTTCTGAAGATGAACGAAGGTCTTACAGGTGAGGAACGACATGAGGGTGAGTAATAAATGTCATATTTTCATTTTTGGGTGGAACTAACCCTTTAAGATAAACATCACATTTGTGTTCCTTTTTTTTTCCTGAAGAAGGAGTGTTATACTTTCTTCTCCTTATCTCCTGGAATCCAGAACATGAATTAGCATTTTCTTCAGCCTGAGGCTCATATATTTCACCTTTGGTGTGAAAGGGCCTTTACATTTGCCAAAAATAGAACTTTTTTGTTGTTATTATTATTAAAAAACAAACAAACAAACAAGCCCAGTCCATGTGAGAAAAAGTAATGCAAAAGTAACTCATTACTTTCCAGAAGAAGTAACTAATGCAATTAGTTACTTTTTATGGAGTAGCGTAGTATTGTATTTCATTACTTTTAAAAGTAACTTTCCCTAACACTGCTCATCATTCAAAAAGGAAAACTGGAACCAGCATAGCTGATATACAAACCGTAATCGAGGCAGCACTTGCTTACTATAGCCATGTTTCACTGCAGGAACTTTCCCCAGAAACTAGGGACATTGGGGTGGTAATAGGTGTGTTTCAACCACAGGAACCAAGGTCTAAATGAAGTTTCGGATAAACATTTCCCCCTCAGAATGTCCCTGCTCACGAGGTAGTACTTTTTCAAAGTTCAAGAACTTTCAGGGGTGGGACTTGGGCGCTGAACATGCTGATTGGTTGAGTTCATGCAGAATTTTATTTCAACCATCCTTTTTAAAAGTCTGTTGCAGTGTGTGCAGTAAGAGTTGTTGGCTATCCGAATCAACAATAGAGTTTAAAAAATAGGACCAATGGACAATGACGTTCAGGCTTTATTAAGCTTATATGTGGAGGACGAAATCCAACGGGAGCTGGAAAGTTGTGTGCAGTCTTACGTCACCGGTCTTAATCTTCACGGTACTTTCGACCGCAATAAAAATGCAGACAGCAACAGGTCTGGAGGAAAAAAGTTCCTGGGACAAATTGTTCTGGTAATTTCGGTGGAAAAGCGGCTTATTTTGAATATAAATCATGTTGATCGCTTTCTTCATTCCAGATGTATTGGAATGCTCTGGTAAGATGACAAAATTTGAACAGCCTTCTATGTGTGACCTCTTCATCATTTGCTCCATTTCATTACTTTTGTTTTTTCTTCTTGTGCACTGGTTCGCTAAGGTGAAGAACCAATCAAAGTGATCTCACCAACTGTCCAACAACAAAAAGCTTCCAGTGGGGTCCAACTACTGCCGAACACACCGCAAAAACAGAGCTGACAGAATCTTAACAACGGCCCAATGTCGGCTGATCGTCAACTTGGTGTGTTATGGCCGTTAGACGGAAGTCTCCATTTGCTCTTCTTTTAATTTCATTGGTATCTATGAAAAAAAAGAGATATTAAAGAGTTCTCATTAGTGATTTTTCTTTCCTACATGAGGATAGAAAGAATAGGAGAAAGGACATAACACTAAGACTCCAAACTGATGATTTTATGAAAAATCTCGGAGGCTTTTCGTGGAGCGATGCCATACCAAGATGAGAACACTGATGAACAATGAGTAATATTTAAGTGATCAGATGTGCATGTTCTACTAAGACAAAAGCAGAGATGCTTATTCCAGGAACCTAAAAGTACATTCCCAGAGCTGGAAACATGGATGGAAAGTAATCAAGCTGTGGAATGATGTCATCTTGATGAAAGACACATCACCAGGGAGCTGGTTGGAACTGGCACAGTTTGGCGCAAACTGGGCTACATCATACTAGAGCACAACATCAAAGCAGGTGCCAGGCTCCTAGAAAGGCCTGATATGTGCCAGCAGCATTTATGAGTATGACATCTCACTGGCACAGGACAATGGGCTGTAGAGTTATGAAGACATGCAAAGGCTGTGTATTTTGTAGGATTGAGACAGGTGCTCTGAAATTTCACACAGAGAAGGAAATATGACTTATACAGAGTGCCTATTTACACTAAGAGCAAATAGATCATTTTGTTGGCAAATGCTATTTACAGTAATTCCACCTACCAAACCAGTAGTGCCACAGAAAGTAAAGACACTTCAGAATGAGTTCTTCGAATGCGACCAACCCAAGTTCCAGTCAGCCTTTTCCTGATCTCATTCTTCTCCCTATTGTCATCACATATCAGCTCAGAGAGGTATTTCATTTCAATAAAAATGAAGACAATATTACAAAAAAATTAAAGTAAAGAGCCTAACCATTATATAATAGCCCTGAAAATTGCATTGATCAGACAGGTTGGCACATCAACTGTGATCCATGATGCTCATTTTGTAAGCGTTACACCAAGTATAATCATCTAAGTAACACTGTTTAAACTTAGTTACACTTTCTTTTTTTTTCTTTTCTTTTTTTTTGCTAGTTTCACGTAGTGTAAATAGCATCTATCGCTATTTGCACTTATTGTAAATAACATCTAATACTATTTGCACTTAGTAGGAATAGCCTCTCCCATATGTATATTTATTTAACATTTTCTAAAGGAAAGTTAAATGGTACTGAAATAGTTACTGTGCGCTTGCCAAGGTGCTGTTCATGTTTTAACATATTGCTCAGTGGTTGCTAGTGTGTTCTGGGAGGTTGCTAGATGTTCAAGATCAAGCTTTATTAATATCCCTTACGAGCAATTTGGATGCAGCTTAATAGGCATACAAATAATGTACACAACAATTTTAAAAACAAAATAAAAATTGACAATAAATACATAGATTATAGCCTAAAAATTTGTACCTACTATTTGTATATACACATGTACATACTATGTACTTATAATAGTAATTGTAATAACTGGGTAATAACTAGGTACTAACCCTGAACCTACCCCTAAACCTAACCTTAACCCATGTAGTTACCTTATAATACCCATTACTTTCTTAGGTTAGTACACAGTAAGTACATGTAAGTGCACGGAATGTAAAATAAAGTGTAACCATTAGAATAATTGGGTAATAACTACTAATCCTGAACTTACCCATAAACCTTAACCCATGTTGTTACCATATACATATACATAAATTAAGGCCTGTTCACACCAAGAACGATATAGTTCTAAAAATAGTTCTAAACATAAAAGAATAGCACTGTCCACACTACAGCTATAGCAATAACGATATAGAGAAACAATATTGTTGGGATCACTTTCAGAACAATTTTTTTTTCCCAGCTGCTGAACAATAAAACACTGACAGCCAATCAGAATCCATTCTAATTTAAGGTCCAGAAAAAGCCACCATTGTTTGACAAGTCAACTTTACTTTACAGAAAATGGATATATGGAAAACAATCGGTCATACCCTCGGAATAAATGGTGGAAGTATAAATGTTAAGATCATAATGCCAGGCTAGCAAACAGTGTAAAATAAAATTACCTCAGGTATCCAGCACTAGTTTCGACAACATGGTCTTGCTTCCTTTGAAATTGTGGTGAAAAAGACTAGGTGTTGTTATCGTTCGTTGTTGTAGATGCAAATATAGTTATAGTTATCTTTATAGTTATCGTTCTTGGTGTGAACGGGCCTGTATTCTTCATCTTTGGTAGTCTATAGCGAGAACCAGAAGGCAGAATAGAGAACTCATGGTACAAGAAGTGATCACTGTATAGGAGCACAGATTGAGCTTGATTTATTTATTTATTTTTATATATATTTCACATTAAGAAGGTGGCTGCTTACAGGTCAAATAAGCTCATCCCCAAGTCTGTCTGATAGTCTGGTCTCTAGATATGGCTTGTATTTTTTGCCTTTTTGTGATGCTTGACTTAGCAAACACTAATTAGATTTTTTCTTAGGTGAAATCTTAAGGACAGTCATTGCCTAATGGTTAGAGAGTCAGACTGGTAACCCGAAGGTTGCAGGTTCGAGTCTCAGTACCAGAAGGAAATGATTGAGATGCCCTTAAGCAACCCCCAATCACTCCCCGGGCGCCACAGCAAAATGGCTGCCCACTGCTCTAATTGTGTGTGTGTGTTCACTACTCGTGACTCCTAATGTGTGTGCACTAACTAGATGGGTTAAATGCAGACAAATTCTGAGTATGGGTTACCATACTTGGCCTTTATGTCACTTTTTCTCTTTCACTTTTTAAAATACACATTATATCCAAGCAATAAATCAGTAGATGTTTTCAGTTGATAAACACGTTCTCTTTAGAATTTTACAATTCAGATTCAGTGACCAAAGATTCATGACCAAAGTCTTTCTTGAGACTGGTCAGTGTCAGATGAGGACAATGCCAATTAAATAATGTGAAGCTAATATTTGCTTTCCACACCTCTTCTTATTTCCACCTACACGAGAGGGCAAGAGTGTGGCGCTTTGGGGCTCAGCTGTGTCATTTTGAAGGGGCCCACAGCATTTTGTAGACATACACACATGTGCAGGCCAACCAAAATACTTTTCATTGGAAAATACAGTGGAGCCAGTGCAGGACTGGTTTTGCTAGCAGCACAGGAGCACATTTGATGTGGTTTTACTTAGATATCTCAGAAAATAAGGGGCTTCTGCAAAAAATTACTAATACTAACAGACAAATGGTTAAAATAAAACAGGATTTGATCTGCTGCTTTAAAGATTCCTCTGCCTGTTTATTCACCCTAGACATAGATCAACCAAGTGTGATTCCATGTCTAAATACCCACATCCACACTAACAAATTATCCATACAAACAAATTAGTCATCTCCCATTTGAACTAGTATACAAGCTGTCAACTTTACTTCCATAATCTTCTATGCCAGGGTACGGGAAAGGAAAGCTGCACAGTCTTGAAGTAGTTAGTCTTCCTTCATGAAGTGGGGCATCATCTGCAACCAATAGAGACACTATGGTTACGAAAGGAGAGCCTGTTTGACAGATGTCTCCTGCTTCTTCTCTACTGAAGTCCACTTCCTAGATGGCACCTCATGACTTATGTTTATGGTCGAGTTTGTTTACTGATTCAATGGAGTGCACGCAGAACACATGAATGTAGCCAGAATGTGCCAAAAAGACCTGAATAATGTTTGTTTGCATTTAAGTCATAGTTATATTACACATATGATGCTTTAAAATATGTTTGCAGGATTTCTCACTAGAGTCCTATACCACATTACTGATTCAGCCTCTACAGGCCTTAATGGATTATCATACTCAAGCTCTTTGTAGATTAATACCATCAAATGCAGAGTCAAATTCAAGTGTGACTCTAACTCCAACAACGCCCTGAGATGCAATCATGCACGTTTAACCCTGAAACCATACCGAGACATTATACTGGAACTCAACCCGCCCCTCGAAATTGGGTGTCACTTTAAAGAAATCTGTTTAAGAAACTTCTTAGTGAATTACAAAGGTTTTATAGATGGTGATCTCTGCTTTGTTCTAGGAATGAGGACTTCCACCTGTTTCTGATGATGGGAGCTGGAGCCTGTCCCTTTTAAGAGCTTGATCCTTCTTGATCTCTTTGATGTAACTTGACCTAACAGTTCCAGCGAGAAGAATTTGATGATTGTGGATGGGCTCTTTTAACTAGCTGCGTAGGAGATATGAGAATTGAGCAAAATGAGTCAAGCCAAAGTAAGGATTGATAAAACTGGGTTAGAAAAACTGAAGAAGAGCGATGAAGTCAACATGAAACACCATTTGCAGCTCATGTTGCTTCTGTAATCTGACATGTTTCCACATGAAACGAGATATTCAACTGGAAAACAAAATAGTAGAACAAGGATTTTTTTTCTCTTTTTTTGGCATTGAAAATTGATTATTTTGTGAAAATTGGGCATTACATACCAGAATGGTGGCAGGTGGTTAGAGAAGGTTAGAGTAAGAGATTTGTGCAAAGAGTTTGACTTGATTAGACAGTTAGCCCCTGCTGAAAGATAGTGTAACACTCTCAGAAAAAAAAAAAAAAAGTGCAAATATTATACTTTTAAGAGTGCAACTGTAACAAGGTCTTTGTCCCTGTGCTCTTATTTTATATATGGACTTTTAGTTTGTATAGTTGTCTTCCTGTTCCCTCAGCTGCGTCTAAGTCCAATTTTTTATGCCCTTCCCATGCTAACTTCCCTCCGTCTCATTCATTCTGATGTACGTCATTGCTTATGCCGCACGAGTGCTTACAAAATCGAGGGGTCGAGGGTCTGTCCAAGTAAAGTTCCATTGTCCACTTGACGATGTTGAACACACTTATGGTGGTGGGGATTCCCTCAAGGGTGAGGGAAAGAGTTTGCAAATGTATGTCTAAAAGTGGAGATAAACGCAGCCCTTTTCTGTGCCTTGTTACCCTGATTAGTCCTTATGCATTTAAGCCATTGGCTGCATCCGAAATTGCATACTTCCCTACTATATAGTAGGCAAAAAAAACCAAAAAAACAGTATGTTTACAAAAGAGGTATCTCCGAATTCCCAGTAGGGTGCTAAAGGCGCCCCGGGGTATTAAATAAATGTCTACAGCTGGATCCTGCTCTCCCTCATCTCTCAGGCCCTGTTTACTCCTGGTATTAAGATGTGTTTTGGTTGATCGGATCACAAGTGGACGAAGCTAAATACAGGTGTAAACGGTGTCCACTTTCAACCACTTCCAGAGGTAGTTGAAAACTAATTTGACTGGATTGCCTTTGAAGGGTAGACGCTCATGATGTCGAATGTGTTCGAACGGACGCTAAAGACCGCTGACTCTCCGCCTACTGACTTAATGCATAAAAATTATGGGAAGCGCACTAGCCAGACACAATTTAAACTTTGTCAGCTGAAGACCCAAGTTTGGTTTGAAGACAAAAACCTAAAGAACAATGTTCTCTCACCATTCCTGATTTCTAACACACATTCACAGCGTTTGGCATGGTCTTACGGCTGTCAGAGCAGAAGCAAAAGCTGTACGTATGTTTTTTCGTCATCTTCTTTCATGTTCATATGTAAATTGCGTGAGCTTATTTCATTCATTAGATTGAAAGATCTGAAAACGCCCATACATTTACCCTCCCATAGACCCTCTCCTCGAAGAAATCAGGACAGAAATGGTTGAAAGTGGACAAAAGAGATGGCTTAAAACACCAAGTGTAAACGGGAATGTGTCTCCCTCATTCACTTTTGATCTGATTGATCTTAATACCAGGTGGAAACAGGGCCTGAGCTCATCTGATGTCACAACATGAGCTTATCACTGGGGCAGTACCCTCAAAGGGACATCTTTGTACCTTATGTACCCTTCATAGTAGTACATTAAGGGTACATATTATTACTTGAAGTTAATAATACTAATATTAAACCTTTTAAGGAGTAGACAAGGTACAAAGTTGTGCCTTTAAGAATACTGCCCCAATGACAAACTGTTAAACCCTTAAAGGTATAATTTTTGCACATTTATGTCCTGACAGTGCACCAATATAGGGGCAGAAAATATCTTTCTTCATTGATGCCACTGAGTAGGAAAGTGTTCTGATGAAATATAATTTTTCACAAGCAACATAAAATCATTATATTATGTTTTAAACATGACTGATTGTTGTGACTGTATATATTTTTCCTTATCTGTTGTCATGAAGGTATTGGAAATGCTAATTTGTAATAATGTGCATCAATGAATAGTGCACAGTAATACCGTGCTTCCATCGCAGAAACTTTCCCCAGGAACTAGGGACTTTGGGATGGTACTCGTTGTGTTTGGACCACAGGGACCAGGGTCTAAATGAAGTTCCGGGTAAAAATGTCCCCCTCAGAACATGTTTGTTCGTGAGGTAGTACTTTTTCAAAGTTCCGGAAATGTAGTTGTGGGCACTGAACATGCTGATTGGTTAAGTTCATACAGCATTTTGATTGGTTGACTCCATGCAGCATTTTATTTCAACCACCCTTTTAAAAGTCTGTTGCGGTGTGTGCAGTAAGATTTGTTTGCTATTCGAATCAACAATAGAGATTAAAAAATACGACTGATGGAGCAACGATGAGGTTCAGGCTTTATTAAGCTTATATGCAAAGGACAAAATCCAGCAGGAACTGGAAAGTTGTGCGCAGTCCTACGTCACCGGACTCTTCTTCACTGTTCTTTAGACTGTGATGGAAACACTGACAACAACAGGTTTGGGGGGAAAAGGTTCCTGGGAAAAAAGTTCCTAGGACAAATTGTTCTGGGTAATTTTGGTGGAAACGAGGCTTAAGACCAGGAACGTACATAACATAAACAGAGTTCTTTACTCTCTTTCTCTCACACTCTTTGTGATGTTCAATTATGATTAACCTGAATGCTAAGCATGATGGTCATGTAAGCAGCTCTGCCAAGCAAAAGTGAAACCTGTGGATCTGTGGAGGGCACATGTAACTGATTGAAGATAAAAGACAGCCTTTGACTTTGACAGGGGAGAAGGGTCAGATAAAAGGGGTTAGAGAGGAACATGAAGCAACTGCAGCTCTTGGGTAATTTTCAGTGTCATAATTTTTAGACCGACTCACTTGGACACATATTTAGGTGTACTTCATAGAGCACCTCCGAGTAGTACAGTGGTGAGTTACTGCAAAGATCTGTTCATTCCTGTGATGAGTAACTCCCACAACAGTAACGTTATCCCCAATGTCGTGTTACCATGTGTGACGGGCCCCCGGAGAAGGTGTAGCAGAAGTAAAGATCCATCTGTGAGTGATTTAATGACTACAGTTCCAAAGATGATGTGTATGGGTCAAAGTGACTAGACTCAATCAGGGACAGACCCTTTCCTTCTGAGTCCACCACATGCTCTAATCTGTCCAAACATCTGTTTGAAGTTCCTCAATGAATACCATCAGTCCTGCTGGTGTGACCTCATGTAGACAGATCCCACCACCTCATTCTATAGCTATAGCTCAACATGAAGACCTGTGTGACGTGTGCAGTACATCATCTTCACTTTACTATACTTTCACCACAACTGAATTTTTAAGAGGATAGTTCACCCAAAAAACGGAAAGTGTGTCATGAGGTACTCACCCTCTGTCATTCCAAACCCACCTGACTTCTTCTGGAAAACAAATTCTGAAGACTGTGTTCTCTCGCTTTTCCATGCATTTGAACTTAGTCAGTTTAGATGGTAGATTGAATTTTCTTCAAGTTGTTTGTGATTCATTTAATAAAAATTAAGGATAAGGATTTAAAAACAAAAAATTAGCTGGTAAAATATTGTTGTTGTAGTTGTTGAAGGGCTAAAATAAAATGAGAAATATCTTGATTTTTAGCCTTAGCTTTTACTTTTGTTTGTGTCCAATTTTCAATCAATTTAAATCATCTTGCACCCTCTTTAAGTTTGTTGAGGCCCCCTATAAGATTTCAAATCTTCTGATGCCACACAATAAAATTCTGTATGAAACAGACAGACAAGTAAAACACTATTAACTGGAGTTAAATGTTAGAACTGGAACAGTCCAGTCCGATTTGTGAATGAGTCATTCAGACCAGATCAAATGATTCCTTGAAAACATCGGACTCCTAAGAACAATTCTTTCACAATCTGTCATCACTTCATGAAAACACAAAGAAGAACTAAAGCAGAAGTCAAGGCTTTCAGTGAATAACAACAGATTTTAGTTCTTTGAAAACTTAATGCGTAATCTTCTAGACCATCATGTTTCATGTTGCTTTTGCATGCTTTTTTGAAACTTGTAAGATTAATTTCCCATTCATACACTTTATTGTGGAAATGATCACAGTACCAGCACAGTCTTTGTAATTTCAGTTTTTTTGTTTATTTATTTATTTTTATGTAAAATAAAGAAAGTCATTCAGGTTTGCAACCACATGCAGGGTAAAATAATTGATGACAGAATCTTTTATGTTGAATTGTTATGTGACCTAAACCTAGCCAATAAAATCTGAAGAAATATTGGTTTGGGTATTTATAAAATTCTGTTCCATTCAATGGTCCAGAAAAAAATACCAAATATAAACAGAAAAGCAAGGCCAGTTATTCAGCTCTGTTTATAGCCTACATTTTGCATACATATAATATTTTCATCAAATATTTTAAGAACAGAATGCTATTAAAAAATACACCAGCAATTAAACAATAGTTTCTAAATAATTTACAAATATTAAAAAGCATATCACTGTAATGGTCAGGTTCTGTTTTGGTTTTATTTTTTCATGTTCCGGTTGCAGTTATCGTCCTTGTTTGTTTCCTAATTGATTTACTTGGTTCTTGTTCTGGTAATTATCATCCTTCCCTCCGTATTCAGGGTACGTTTACATGACAACGAAATTAAACGAAACCGAAAATGTTTTTTCTTTGTATTTTTCGTGTGCAGACGACAACCTTGTCAAAACGATCCCCATTCACACAGATCCACGAAAATGACTAAAACCGCTGTATTATTCGTGCCAGGCCAGTAGATGGTGATGTCATTTTGTAAAGAAACATTACACGCCTATAGACTGAACACATAATACACATGCACATGACCTCACCGTTTTCACAAATTCATGTTTTCGTTGTACACAGAGATGATAACAGTTAAAGGTCCAATATGTAAGAATTTTGCAGTAAAATATCCAAAAACCACTAGGCCAGTGTTATATATTTTGTTCAGTTGGGTACTTACAATATCCCAAATTTTTCCACCTGTTTCCAACTATTTGTAAACAGTTTGGTTACATTTATAGACAGAAAACTAATTATTGTTATATAGGTCAACACGTTTAGGCTTATTGTTTAAATCTAATTTTCTTGATTTTTTGCAAGTCACGCTTTACCATGCCTCAGAGAAAAACACTATTTTGTGAAGTAGCTAACATAGCATAATCAGATGCAGCTTTATTTTTAGTAACAGTAATACAGAATTTTCAAAAGCCATCCAGCATTTAATATGATATTCAAAAATCGATCTAGCTTACTGCAGTGTGCAACAAGTGTCTCACAGCAGCCGTCGAGCGAACGCACAGAGTAACGTTATAACATTATCAACACACTCTTCCTCTAGCAGACAGAAAATATTACATATCGCACCTTTAACAGACGATAACAACATTTTCAAAAACTTTGAAACCTGTTTTCAAAATTTACATTTTCAGGCCCCCCAAAATGCCGTTGTCTTAATGAACGGCCAAAACACATAAAAAGTTTATGTTTTTAGTTGAAAACGAAACAACCTCTAAAGTTCTGAGTTCTGTCTGTTCATTGTTTGGTGTCATTAACGTGAATGTGTAGTAATTCCTCCTGTGTTTATCTCATTGTTGACTAAAGTCTCCTTGGATATTTTCTTTACGGATTTACTACATACGCCAGCAAAACGTGACATGATCATGATTTAAAATGTAATGCTTAATGGGCTCTACTGTTTTACTACTATTGGTAGCATAAATTTACAGCATATTCTGTTGTAAAAATCGGACACTTAAAAATACACATGAAAATGTATTGCAAGAATGTATTATTGTGGCATCTGCAAGCAAGTTTAAAAAAAAAAAAATGTATTCTTTTTTTTTTTTTAAATGACACTTAATTGGTGGCAGTACTTTTATTGGCTGTATGAAGTCAGAATCTCAAGTTCACACACCACCGGTGTAGAAAATCACTATCAACACTCTAAAAACTGCTGGGTTAAATATGGACAAAACCAGGGATTGGGTTGTTTTCACCCAGCCATTTTTTTCAACCAATTTTGGATTTCTTTTTTTAGCCAGCAATATAGTAATATAGTAAAAGGCGTGTTTTTGCTCACCCCCAAATAGGGGCAAATTTGTGGGGGTATATTAAGCTGAAATTTGACCAGACCAGAGACTTATATTACATCATGTGAAAGAGGGCATAATAGGTGCCTTTTAACCCAACCTGCTGGGTTTGTCCATATTTTACCCAGCTTGGGTTTTTTTTAACCCAGCATTTTTTAGAGTGAACATGATCTCTTTGACCATCACATAAATATTTTATTGAACACTGTATTTATTATTTCAAAATGATCATTGATATTTTATTGTCAAATATAATGCCATTAAGGTTTAAATTTAAGCTTAAGTGTCCACATACTTTTTTGGAGCCAGCATTGGATGAACCTACACTCTAAAAAATGTTTGGTTAAAAACAACCCAAGTTGGGTTGAAAATGGACAAACCCAGCAATTGGGTTGTTTTAACCCAGTGGTTGGGTTAAATGTTTGCCCAACCTGCTGGGTAGTTTTATTTAACCCAACTACTGATTAAAAATGACTATTATGGCTGGCTTAAAATGAATCCAAAATAGGTGAGAAATAAAAAATCAGACACATAATTACTAGAGGCAACAATAATAATCAAAAGGTGTACATTTATTAATAAGCAATTTAATAAATGTTTATTGTTTATTATTCATTATCTTATTAATAAATGCTCATTTATTAAACATATTCATAAATATTAATTTCCAGCATATTTTGGGTTCATTTTAAGCAAGCAATACAGTAATTTTTATACAACAGTTGAGTTAAATAAAACTACCCAGCACGTTGGGCAAACATTTAACCCAACCACTGGGTTAAAACAACCCAATTGCTGGGTTTGTCCATTTTCAACCCAACTTGGGTTGTTTTTAACCCAGCATTTTTTAGAGTGTATATGGCAGGCATGGGCAACTTCGGTTTCCCTGCAGAGTTTAGCGCCTCCAACCCTAATCAAACACACCTGAACAATCTAATCAGCGTTTTAGGATTACTATAGAAAGCTACAGGCAGGTGAGTTTAATCATGGTTGGAGCTAAACCATGCAGGACAGTGGCCCTTCAGGACCGAAGTTGCCCATCCCTGCTGTATGGGCTTGAGTGTAATGGTCCCATGAAGACGTAGATCTACGTCTGAATAGAGGATGACTGGTCTATTCTTCAAGTGTTTAGCATCTGAACAAAGAAAGACTCGCGGTTAGTGACGGAATGAATCGACGCCAGTGGGCGAGTTCCCCCGTTTCCACGGCACTGCATGCATATAAGTGAGAGCACTGGTCTGAAACAACAGGCTTGTGTAAAGTTAAGTGTCGCGTTAACACCAGCCACTTGACACCCTTTTATCTCACCGCTCAATGGCCGAAGCAGGAATCCATTACATTAACGCGATGTGTGAAACACAGTAAATGAAGACATCACTATAAAGGGAGAAAGAAAGGCCTTTAAAACAAGCAAAGATGGATGGATAAAGCAGCTTTGAGCTGTGGTAACGAAACGTGTGACTTTGTTATTTGTTTGATTGACACCGTGGTAAAAAAAAAGGCTAATTACATACCAGCGTCAAATAATGAAACATTTAATTTACCCACAAAAAGGAGCATTCCTGTAAGGTGCGGGTTTCCCTTCCGACTCCAAATATACAGCTGAGGGAAAGTTTGGAAGGGGCTTCATGAGGGTGGAGGAGTGATGACTGACTCCTTTGATCTTCAGAGGCCCAGTCAACAGACTCCAGTAGATAAAAAAAGTCGCGGAATCTCTTATACTGACAAAAATACCCGCACAAGTTAGACAAGTACCGAAGTTTTCGTTCGCATTATGGAAGTAAAGAAAAACAAATCACGAGTAGGCTGTGTTTGTTCTCACAAGACTATAAATTCGTGACAAAATAGACCTACACATATTTTAAGTTTGTATTATTTCACCCCCATCCCAAACAAAGCTAATAAATTATAAATAACCTATACAAAATTGTAACACAAATAAGCCCATAGTGTGCAAGTTCCACGGCCACTTGTTGATTCTCACGCTATTATATTTATATATTTTTTCCAAAGCACGAGAGCCGAGAGTGTCAGAAAAGTCTTATTCTCACTCTATAAATTCGCGTGGATTACGAAACAAACATTTCAATGCCAATAAAAACTACCACATCAAGAAAAATATCGCAGATCAAAAAGACCAAACTATGGACATTTTTTTCAATAAATGAAAAGGACGGAAATCAGTGTGACTGGATCACGCCCCGTTGCACTGCCCTCCACAGCGATTGGTTCATGGGAAAGAGAGCAGGGTTAAAACCCAGAGCGGTTAAATACACAGGTATTGAACAGAACAGCACACCACAGTCCGTGGAGGAATTTTCATAGTGGAGGAAGCAGTATATTTAAAAGAAAAAAAGCCTCAAGGACTTCGAAGTTTTGCACTGAGAAAGCTCACCTGTTCAACACACTTTGGCTTTGAGTAACTGCCTAAGTGCAGATTTTTAGCAACATCTCAGGATTTTGAGGAGAGCGTGATGAAGTGCAGGTGGCCGCAGAGGAGCATACGGGTGATGAGTGTCATTCATTGGGCTGTGATGCTGGGATTGATTCAGTCTGGCGCGCTTGGCGCGCGGAGATTCCGCGGAGGTCGAAACCCGCAGCCGCGGCGCGCGCTGCCCTCCGCGCATTCCCGCGACCGCGCCGAAACCACCGAGAGCTTCTCACTGGATTTCACAGCCGTGGAAGAAAACATGGACAATTTCATGACTCAGGTGAAGAACCTCGCGCAGTCTCTCTACCCGTGCTCGGCCCAGAAGCTCGACTACGACATGAAGTTACATTTCCTGGAGAATACATCAGTCACCTGTAACGACGGGACCCCAGCAGGGTAAGTCAACAAGCCGGTTACAATCACAAACGTTAGGTAACCCAGCGGGCTGCCTATATGCTGCCTGCTTAGACAGTATTTGGGCATCACAGGCGCGTGCGGCATCATCTAAGGCGCGTTCCGACTCACACCATAGTCTCGACCGTTATTGTTGTCATAGCCTGTACAGTAAAACTGAGGCATCACTGTCTTAACTTAATTAATACATTATGATAGAAAGATTGTATACGTTTCTTACATCGTCAGAAGAGAAATATTATCTTGCGTCTACTAACAGTATCATTGGTATTTCAAACTATACATTTTATGATTACCATAGCTTTAAAGTCTACATTAACATCATTATCATCACTCTTAAAAATAAAGGTTCTTTATTGGCTTCTGTGGTTCCAAGAAGAACCTTTAAAATCCATGGAACATTTCCATTGAACAAAAAAGAGGTTCTTTGGAGTATTAAAATGGTCTTCTCACTTAAAACTGATTCTTTTGAAAACTGTTCACTGAAATGTTCTTTGGGGAACCAAATATCATTCAAAACACCTTTTTGGGACTTTTTTTTTTTCTTCTATTCCTACCTTGTTACTGTCATTGCTTCCTGATTTTAGTTGGAGTTTCAACTCCATGTGCTTAAGAAAGAGCTTTTACTTTTGCACTACACTGGTTTTACTTAAGTTAGTGGCAGAAAATAAAATTAATTTATTTGAATGGTTTGAGGGTAACACTTTATTTTAGGGTCTTTTAACTAGTTGCTTATTAACTTGCATATTACTAGAATATTGGCTATTTTTTAAGCACATATTATTCTACATGACCTTATTCTACATTCTCAATACCTAAACTTAACAACCACCTCACTAACTATTAATAATCACTAAATTAGGAGTTTATTGAGGGAAAAGTCGTAGTTAATAGTGAATATGTGGTCCCTATTCTAAAGTGTTACCGGTTTAAGATATAAATGAATTGCTATGAGAGTGTTATCCAGTATATCCATTTATCTGGAGAAAGACAGTGACCTGACAGTTTCATGTTAGGTAAATCAGGTTTTAAAGCATTAATGTTAATACTAATCCAATAATACAAATGTAAGTGTTGTCAGAGCAAGTTGAGGATGAGAAGTGAGAGAATCACCTAGAATAAATAGTAATACAGTGACAGGTGGGCAGGGCTTGAGTACAATAAGAGGGAAATATGTGATCCATAGGTTGAGTTTGCAGTATTTACAGTGGCAGTGCTGTACAATCTGCATGTGAGTTGATGTGCAAATGAGGTAGATATGACAAGCACATAAAATGCCCAATGTCAGTGCCGTCCCTCCAAATTGTTTTTGTGCACCTGCCACTGCTGATCATTCAGAATTAATATCTATTTTTTTTTATGTTATAATCTCAGATAAAGCTGTCTAAGTCTCTGCAAACATCAGAACATGTCCAAAAGCACAACGAGGGGCACGTCGTCCCCAGAGTAATTGCCAATCATTATGGGTTTTCATTGACCAGTTCTCATTCCCACATCAACCCCCAAGTATTGAACTGAAGAGTGTTTTGTTGTTGTTGAATGCATTTCTGATATACCTGCTGACTGAAACTCACAATCTAATTGGCTAAATTGCCCAATTAGGATATATATTGGAATTCTAATGAAAGATTATAAGAGCATATGCTACTAAATGACTACACTACAAAATGACTGCCATGTGCATTTTTTACATTATGAATAATTTATTAGACACCAGTCACATAATTGCATGACATACTGCTGTTTCAAATTTAAATCTTAAGCACTGAAGTTAAAAATTTCGGCTCTTGTAGAATGTAAAAGTGGGGACAGATGCACAGAAGTAGAAAATGTGATCCAGCTGTGTGTAAGTATTCTTTCCTCGCAACAATATATTGTGTAGGCTGTTGTTGACAGTGTAAAATAATCTATGAGAACAACAACAGTGATATCTATATATCTTGTACATCTTGCGAAGAAAGCTCGTTAATCCTTTTGGCTCTTGCTATACAGTGAACAAACTCTCACACTATTCTTGAGCATCATTCTCATATATAACTTCAATATGCCTTATATTCTTGCAGATCTGCTGCTATAAGAATCAGAAATAATTGTTACATTCAAAAAACTGTTTATCTAAAGCATTTTGAATATATTTTATGCATATCACATGTATGCGCATCACAGTGTTTTGGAGTTAAAGAATATACACAGAAAAATGGGTTTTCATATTTGCCATCGTTTGTAATTGACACTATTTATGGTACATATACAAAGAATCTCTGCATAAGATCTAAATAGTTAAATGATGACACAGAAAACTAAAATGATGGAATATGTCTATTTAGTAACAAACATGCATTAATTGATCATCTGTACTTGACTTTTTGCAAAATCCCAATGTTCCCAAGAATCACGTTATAAGTGCGGTTCTTATTTATTAAGCTTGCTTTGCTATCAGAGAATCAGCGCTGGCATAAACTCCATGCTGATGCTCTCTAATGCACAGAAGCTGTGATGTTTTTGGCATCAGCCCACGTTCTCTCTCAGATCTGCAGTCGTTGCTTGTAGAGAAGTTCTCCTGTGTGTCGTGTGATAGGCTTTTACACATGGATGGATTTCACAGGTCATAACTACCAAAAAGCTTTTAGGATCCGGCTTATCCTAATTTTTCAGCATTTATAAAAACCTTTACTGAATGTTCGTGCTAATTTTATGAGAGCCATCGGATTTGCAGCCTAAGCTTTATAAGCTGTAATGTAGCCTAATGAAACATAAATCGTTGGCGTGTAAGAAGTGGTGAGGTGGGTAATAGTGAGAAATGTACACCATATGCCAAAAATGTGGTTACCAGTGGCATCATTTGGATGTGAATTAAAGCTGTCTTTAATTATGGCAGACTGATGCCCCTCAAAGTAACAAGCTGAGCCACAACTGTAACTTTTCTCACACAAGCAAAAAGGGACTGAAGTTTGAGCTGGAATGAGTTTACACAATGGCTGTACGCCCTCTCGTGGATACGATACGAATTTCTTGGTAGATTATCATCCCTTGTGAAAAAGAAAAATGTACTTATTATTGAAATAATATACTTTAAAAGAATATACTTATGTGCAAACTGAATGTAATGTAATGTTTTCAGACACTTTATTGCATATTTATTATAATTTAACGAACATTTATTATAGTTTTAAATTAACTTTGTGTTATTTAAGAGTGCTTTTGACCCACTTAAAGGGTTAGTTCACCCAAAAATTTAAATTCAGTCACACCCGTAAGACCTTCGTTCATCTTCAGAACACAAATTAAGATTTTTTTGATAAAATCCGATGGCTCAGTGAGGCCTGCATTGCCAGCAAGATCATTCCTTTTTCAATACCCAGAAAGCTACTAAAAACATATTTAAATCAGTCATGTGAGTACAGTGGTTCAATCTTAATATTATAAAGCGATGAGAATACTTTTTGTGCGCACAAAAAAAAACAAAATAACTACTTTATTCAACAATATCTAGTGATGTGTGTTTTTAAAACGCTGCTTCATGAAGCTTCGAAGCTTTACAAATCTTTTGTTTCGAATCAGTGGTTCAGAGCGCCAAAATCACGTGATTTCAGTAAGCGAAGCTTTGTTACGTCATAAGTGTTTTGAAATTTCCATAGTTCACGTGACTTTGGCAGTTTGATACACTCTCCGAACCACTGATTCGAAACAAAAGATTCGTAAAGCTTCTAAGCTTCATGAAGCAGTGTTTTGAAATCGCCCATCACTAGATATTGTTGAATAAAGTCGCTATTAAAGTATTCTTGTTGCTTTTATAATATTAAGGTTTAACCACTGTAGTCACATGAACTGTTTTAAATATGTCTTTAGTAACTTTCTGGGCATCTGAAAGTGTTAATTATCTTGCTGTCAATGGAGGCCACACTGAGCCATCGGATTTCATTAAAAATATCTTAATTTGTGTTCTGAAGATGAACGAAGGTCTTACAGGTGTAGAACGACATGAGGGTGAGTAATTAATGACAGAATTATCATTTTTGGGTGAACTAACCCTTTAAGTAGAACTTACATCTTTTTATGTCATTTCATAATTCTGTTGAAATATGGCTAAAGCGTACTATTGAATGTACTGTCAAGCATTTATGGTAAACTAAAACATACTTTTTTGTCATTTCTGTTGAAACTTGTATGTCATGTATTTGAATATAGTTACACATTTGTTGCAATACAGTATAAGTAAAATATATTAACTTTAAATGTAATATCTATCTGCTTCTACAAACATTTGTGAAAGAATGGGTCGCTCTCAGGAGCTCAGTGAATTCAAGCATGGTAACGTGATAGGTTGCCACCTGTGCAATAAGTCCATTCGGGAAATTTCCTCACTACTAAATATTCCACAGTAAACTGTTAGTGGTATCATAACAACGTGGAAGCTTTGGGAACAACAGCAACTCAGCCACGAAGGCCACGTAAAATCACAGAGCGGGGTCAGCGCATGCTGAGACGCACAGTGCGCAGAAGTCGCCAACTTTCTGCAGATTCAATAGCTACAGACCTCCAAACTTTGTGTGGCCTTCAGATTAGCTCAAGAACAGTGCGTAGAGAGCTTCATGGAATGGGTTTCCATGGCTGAGCAGCTGCATCCAAGCCTTACAACATCAACTGCAATGCAAAGCGTTGAATGCAGTGGTGTAAAGCACGCCGCCACTGGACTCTAGAGCAGTGGAGACGTGTTCTCTGGAGTGACGAATCACGCTTCTCTGTCTGGCAATCCCATGGATGAGTCTGGGTTTGGCAGATGCCAGTAGAACGGTACTTGCCTGACTGCATTGTGCCAAGTGTAAAGTTTGGTGTGATTATGGTGTGAGGTTGTTTTTCAGGGGTTGGGTTTGGCTCCTTAGTTCCAGTGAAAGGAACTCTTAATGCTTCAGCATACCAAGACATTTTGGACAATTTGATGCTCCCAACTTTGTGGGAACAGTTTGTGGATGGCCCCTTCCTGCTCCAACATGACTGCACACCAGTGCACAAAGCAAGGTCCATAAAGACATGGATGAGTGAGTTTGGTGTGGAGGAACTTGACAGGCCTGCACAGAGTCCTGACCTCAACCCGATAGAACACCTTTGGGATGAATTAGAGCGGAGACTGTGAGCCAGGCCTTCTCGCCAACATCAGTGCCTGACCTCACAAATGCGCTTCTAGAAGAATGGTCAAAAATTCCCATAAACACACTCCTAAACCTTGTGGAAAGTCTTCCCAGAAGAGTTGAGGCTGTTATAGCTGCAAAGGGTGGGCCAACTCCATATTAAACCCTACGGATCAAGAATGGGATGTCATTAAAGTTCATGTGCACATAATAGCAGGCGTCCCAAAACTTTTGGCAATATAGTGTAGTTGTCTTTTTTAGGATTAGAATTAGAATCATATTTTGTTGACATAATACATGCTTGACTGTAATCTTGTGAAACTGTAAAATTCAGAACTATTTTAACTGAATTGTTATTTGAATTTATAGATGAATAACTGACATAAGAACAGATGGCATATATAATGTGCAAGTACAGGTTTAATGGCAGTCTGCTTTATTGTAGGTACTACCTGAAGGAGTCCAAAGGAAGCAGACGGTGGTTAATATTTCTGGAGGGTAAGTGTGATGCTTTCAGTCATCAGAATATCTTCTGTGGAATTCTGACCCTTATTTCATCACTGTTGATGTTGAATGTGTACGAAANATTCAGAATATATAATGTGCAAGTACAGGTTTAATGGCAGTCTGCTTTATTGTAGGTACTACCTGAAGGAGTCCAAAGGAAGCAGACGGTGGTTAATATTTCTGGAGGGTAAGTGTGATGCTTTCAGTCATCAGAATATCTTCTGTGGAATTCTGACCCTTATTTCATCACTGTTGATGTTGAATGTGTACGAAATGCATCTCTGCAGGTGGCTGGTACTGCTTCAACAAAGAGAACTGTGACAGCAGATACGAGACCATGAGGAGGCTCATGAGCTCCTCCAAATGGTCACAAACCAAGACAGGTTAGAAATGCCATTAGTCTATTCACACCAAAGACTTTTGATATACAAAGATGGTGCACTCATGAATGGGAGAAAGTGCAATGCGCAAGAAGTACCGCCTTCTAAATAAAAGAGCAAATCGCCAATTGGTAACATAATTGCATTACTGCAGCTGCCTTTGATTTGCATTATATGAGTGTTTAAGATAAACTTTATATACTTGTCAGATTTCATTGGTGATTTCAAATATGAAATTTAATCGTAAGCTTGGTGAACAGTTTTGGAGAATTTGATGTTTCCCCATTCAAAGAGATATGAGCTGTACTTGCATGACTGAAATAGTTTCAAAGATGGCCGCCAAGTGGAATGACTTGCCTTAACCCAGGCCAAGTTTTTTGGCTTGATAAAAATACATAAACTAGATTTCAAAACAGTTATACAAAGATAATTTTCATTTCTGTTATTTTGCACTGTTATTTAACAATTCTGTATATATTTATTTTAACTTCAGGCACAGGAATACTGTCTTCACTTCCAGAGGAAAACCCACACTGGTGGAATGCCAACATGGTGTGAGTATCCCACTAGTGTATATACTCTTTTTTTTCACTTTAGATGAAACACGGTTGTTTTCATAACGGTTACGTTGGCACAGATTTGGACCTGAAGTCTTTGTGTTTTTCACTTTTCAGGTTTATCCCATATTGCTCAAGTGATGTATGGAGTGGAGCCACACCAAAAACTGATCAAAGTAAGACTCAAATTATATCTAAAAGATGATATATTTAGTACTATGTTAAACAGAAGGGTCCAAATGCCAGTGAGACCACACTGAACCTGGACCTGAATACTTTAATCTGGAAAAAAAATAATGTTTTAGGATTTTGAAAGAAAAAAAAAAAAAAGTTTTCGAAAAAAATATTTAAGATTCTTTACTATTTAGGTTACTAATAAAATGTAAATGTGCGACATTGACCATGTGAACTACTTTGTATAAGAGGTCAGATTTCGCTTCGTCCATTGCTTCCATTTGACCATAGTCAGGTTAGACACCATGTTGAATTTAACGCAGATGAAAACGAGGCTGTGAGGGAGAAACGTACAGTCTTTACAATGGCACACACTGTAATTTCAATCTTTCAAAACTGTTTCATTGAGTTTTTTTCCCACTGAAATAAGAATGGTGCTAGCCTTGTCTTTTGGATCATTCTCAATCATGCTGAATAAATCAGGTTTTGCACAAACATATGAAATACAATGGAATGAAATTAATGGAATATATTGATAATAATATAATAATATAATTGTAATGAAAAATGATGTACTAAATATCATAGGAATGCTAAATATAAGATTTTTCACTAGTGGTCCCAGACTTATGGCCCCTGTGATATACATTACCTTTCAAAATAATTGAGATTTTTAAAATGTTTTTGAAAGAAGTCTCTTCTGCTCAACAATGCTGCATTTATTTGATCAGATATACACTAAACAATAACATTGTGAAATATTTATTACAATTTAAAACAACTGTTTTCTATGTGAATATATTTAGGGCCAGAGGACCGATGGTGTGAGGACCCTATTGTAATTGCTCAGTCAGTTATTATTCTTCTCCGAAATGAATCACATTTTCGAGGGCCTAAACATGCTCGAAAACTCATGAAACTGCAAAAATGTATGTCTGATATAGTGTTCAGAATTAGATGAAAATGGCTCAATAGTGCCACCTACAAAATTTCAATTAAGCGCCCTTCGCACTACATTTCACGTACAGGTATGAAATTCGGTAGACACCTGTAACATCCCAGTACCTACAAAAAAGCCCCTGGCTGCAAAATCTGTAAGCCCAACAGGAAATGAGATATTTTGAGTTTTCTCTGCAAAATTTTGGCAGTTTTGCCATTTCCAGACATTTCTAGCCCAGACAGCAACATAGTGTGGCCCAGACCTGGCCCACATCTGGTACATGTGGATTACACACAGATCAGATGTGGGCCGGATCTGGGCTGACACTATGTTGCTGTCAGGGAGAGCTTTAATCAGATCAACATCATATTTGGTCAGGCTAATATAAAGGCCTTTGAGATGTTAAATTGCAAAGATCTTGAGTGTTGGCTGAAGGGCGTGTCCATGGCGAAATTTGATGTTTTGCCATGAAACAGGAAGTTGTTGGGTGTACAATAAGTAACTTGGGTATCCAATGTCGGATCTGCCCCAAACTTCACGTTTTATGAGAGTCCTGGCCTGAAGACATTTACATGGCAATATTCAGTTACAGTCATAGCGCCACCTGTGGGCAACAGGAAATGACATGTTTTACACTGTGATTAACTCCTCGTAGAGATCTAACCTGAACCACATCATATTTGGTAATTCTAATCTTAAGGCCTTAGCGATGATAAATCGCGAAGATCTTGAGTTTTCGCTGGAGGGCGTGTCCGTGGCGGCCTGACAGTCTGATGTTTCACCATGAAAAAGGAAGTTGTTTTAACTAAGGCATACAATGTCCTATCTGCCCCAAACTTCACGTGTGATAAGAGACCTGGCCTAAAGACATCTACATGACAATATTCAGTTAGTCATAGCGCTCATACCACCTGCTGGCAACAGGAAATGTCATGCTTTACACTGTAATTGATTCCAAGAAACACATTTCCATATGCCACGAATTATCAAACATACTAGAAACACGTTAAATCATGCAACACTTGGCTAAGGGCTAATGTATGCGAATAACACCATGAAACAGGAAGTTGTTGTAACTCAGACATACAATATCCGATCTATATTACCACTTTATACCATCACTGTACTCTAGTACAGTAGGCTACTATAGTTTTCTTGTAATGACAGTCCAACATCTACCTGATCTCTTTTATAGCTATTATAAGGTAGTTAGCACTAGCCGTTCATTAATTGGTTGTTTATTGTGTACAGATAACTATGCGTTCATGGGTTCATTGATTATAAAGGAAGTTGTGAAGGATCTTCTCACCAAGGGTCTAGACAATGCCAAGATACTGCTGTTAGCTGGAAGCAGGTGAGTCCATATTACAGACCATAGTTTCTGACTCTGATGTCTGTGACTGATGTTGACTAAATGTGTGCGTCTTGTCCACAGTGCGGGTGGCACTGGGGTTTTGCTGAATGTGGATCCAGTATCTGAGCTCCTGGAGGAGTTGGGTCACACAAACATCCAGGTCAGGGGTCTGTCTGACTCGGGCTGGTTCTTGGACAACAAACAGTACCGCTGCACTGACTGTGTGGACACTATCAACTGTGCGCCCACAGAGGTCATCAAGAGAGGAATCAAGTAAGAATATTATGTTTGTCGGACCATATGCATTGATTGGACAAACTTTTTATGATA
>RJVU01042551.1:7117741-7192580 GCA_003731715.1 Anabarilius grahami
ATATATATATATATATATATATATATTTAGACAACTTCTGTTATTGATTGCTATCAGGATGTGAAGAGAGTTTCAGTACAACAAAAGTGTTTATGTAAAGCATTGCCTACCCTACCTTTAACATAGACAAATTTGATCTTGCTATTGCTCATTCTTACGGTTTATGGATTTAAACAAACCTCTAACCTTAAGGACAGTTTCATTGTAGAGTTTGTACTATCAGAGAATATTGATTTTAATGGAGATGGTGTGTTGCAACGGACTAAAAGTTGATGAAATACATTGAGCAATGAGAATTTCAAAGGTGGGTTACATTGTTCTCACAGAAATACGATTTGCTGTATTTCCACTTACATTTTAAAGAGGACTCGACTAGCTCCACTCTCCAAACATATTTTGCTCATTTCATGTCTTTGTGCCACTATTCCATAGTTTAAAAAAAGACTAATTATCAGTACTTTGTCTAATAATGATAAGTTAACTTGAAGTGTGCTATTTTGGAACAAATAATTTTGTACTAAGTTTATTTTAATTGTAAGTAAATTGTAGTAAAGCATAATTTTAAGTGCATAAAGTGTACTTTTATCTGCTAAATTGGAAAAAAACTTTATGTATACTTTAAGTATATGCCTGTGTAGGGACTAATTACATGTGTAATGTTTTGGTGGAGGTGGAATGAAGGCATACAGCAGAAGGAGTGAGAATCCAAATGCAGTTTAAGAATAGTTATAATCCAAGGTCTTAGTCCATACCAGGCAGATACTAACTGGTTTCAAAGAGCATAGGGCAAAGGGCGTTTAACGTATATACAGGCGTTTTAAATATACAGGGTAATAAATAAGAAATAAGACACAGCTGAAACACATTAACTGATAATGAGCAGAGGATACTGGGAAATGAAGTCTAGGAATAACAGAGTCTATGGAAACAATGAGGGACGAGGCTGCCATCTGCTGGTACTTAAGGGTACAGCAGCTGACGTATGTCACAACATGCTTCATTAGTGATATTAAAGTCTCTTATTTGTGTTATAAGTACATTACAAATTTATTGTGTCTTCAAAACACACAAGCAACACCATGAATATATTATTTTTGAGGTATAGTATATTTTCAGTAATAACTTTAACTTATTCAAAATGCATTAAATTGCACACTTTATATTAAAAAATAATATACTTAGTTATAATATAGCTATACTTTGTACATTATACTTTTAACATTACAAAATCTTACACAATACAGTATTTAAATGTGCTACCATTTAACTACATTTTAATGAATTGCTTGGGGGACTTTTCCCCAATGTTGTATGCATAAAATAAATAAAATGTAACAACATCACTAATGAAGAGACATATTTCCTTAAGTCCAACAGTTCTTATTTAAACTCCACATGGTTTCAGCAAAACTAAACAAGATAACTTACCATATTTTTCATTAAAAGTTCATAAAAAAAAAGGACAAACACCAATACTGTTGTACAAATACAAATTACACATTGTATTCAATTTTCTGAACGATCTGCTCATTATTACACTTGCATCGCTTCCACATCAGAGGCAGTTGTCTGCAGAAACTCGTGAAGAACAGCATCTGTTAACAGAATATACAAGAGATAAGGTCAACAATTTGTCTTCAGTTTACAGAATGGATAAAATAATTTAATGATCAGATACAGGAAATAACCAGTAGGCTACAATCCACACTTGCCTCCAAATAGCAGGACATTTTCTCCTGTACTTTTCATGTAGGCTATTTTATTCTAAGGCTGTTATAGTCACTATCAAGCTCAGGCTGCATTGTCACTTGTATTCCCAGGAATGAGTGATGCACTTTCTGCTCTGTGTTTTATTAAATAGGTAATATATGGTGACATTGTGACCACCTCACTTTAAATATCTGAAATTATTATTACTTTTTTTTTTATGCTTCTTTTGATAGGTGACCTAACTTAAGTCCTGTTCACACCAACAAAAATGTTCCGCATGAAAATTCGGTCAGATTTTTGGACTGTGGGCAGAATAAAAGTGCTTAAGGAAAAGCAGAAATACAGCGGTACACAAGGGCAGTGCTGCACAATTTTCCATTTCTGACACTTACTTTTCACGGCGAAGTCAAACAGTATTTACATGTTTTCAAACAAGCTTTACGATTTTTTTTTTTTGTCAATATGCTGTTTGTCAAACAACATAATACAAGAGTACAAAGACAAAAACAAACATTTCATTGATGGCATGCAAATGTTTGTATCGATCTAAACAGACAAATTAACAGCCATTCATTCAAATTAAAATGTTCATCAAACCTAATATTCGATGTGAAGCATGTTTACTTTTTTCCTCATGTGAATTTCACAGTGAATTAGACATTTAGGAATGTCATGAACTTCTTGTCGACAGATACTGGGGCGGCGTTGTACCAGAACGATGCCGACAGGCTTATGAAGGAAAAGAATGGAACTGCTTCTTTGGATATAAAGTTTATCCTACCATTAAACGTGAGTACAGGCACCATCCACATAGTTCTTTACAGACACTATTGAATTTGGTTGCTTTTTTAACCAAGTGTGATGTTTCTTTATTACAGGCCCTGTGTTTGTAGTACAGTGGCTGTTTGACGAAGCCCAGCTAACGGTGGACAACATTCATCTGACGGGTCAGCCGGTTCAGGAGGGTCAGTGGCGTTATATTCAGAACCTGGGGACGGAGCTGAGGAACACTCTGAAGGATGTCCCGTAAGTATGACTGGAACTTCAGAGATTCGTTGTGAAGACAGCTTGAATGCTCATTTGAAGTGAATACTTTTTTGCTGTTTCTGATGATCTGCTTTTCACCTCCAGTGCCATGTTTGCTCCAGCCTGCCTTTCACATGAATTCATAACAAGAAAGTAAGTGATCTCTTTGATTTTGTGCATTTCTACTTGTAGATCAGGAGTGGATTTGTACCACTTTTCAAGTTATTTATTTATTCTACAGAGATCAGGATAAAACATTTATTTGCAACTCAACTTATTTCCGTGATTTAAAGAGGACCTAGTGTGTAATGTTGCGGTTTGAGCATGAAAAAGCTCTGTAAAGTTATAAAGCACAAAGTCCCTCCAGCAGGAGTTCTTCTCTATATCAGTGAGCACTGTTTCTGAACTCCTTGAAACGCCTCTATTTTGTAATCTTGAGTTTTCTTCTAGAAACGAACACATCACTATTCCTCATTTAAACATTTCCCGCCCAAGGCATATGCAAAATAAAGGGGCGGGGCTTGGATGAGTTTCATAAGTAGTGTGTTGTCAACATCATGTCCAAGAGATGCTGTTTATTTCCACTCTGAATCTAACCCTCCTTTTTTGGCCTTCCTAAGGTGGACAAACTTAGAAAACAGTGGTAAAAAAATAACAACACTTTCTCTAACAACACTTTCTGAACCAATGTTGTTCGATGCAGGTCAGGTTATAAATGACACAGTTATAACCTCACATCTAAAATGTAAGAGAGCTATAAGATAAAGAATTATAACTGGAAAACATCCTGCACAAGTCCTGAAAACAAGTGCTGCAACATGGTAAATTCTAAGAATTTTTTTTTTTTGTATAATGTAAACATATACTAGTAAACCCAATAAAGAAAATTTTGAACCTGTAAATGAGCATAAAAGGAACCCTTTAAAGGGGATCTATAATGCCCCTTTTACAAGATGTAATATAAGTCTCTGGCGTCCCCAGAATGTATCTGTGAAGTTTCAGCTCAAAATACCCCACAGATCATTTATTATAGCTTGTCAAATTTGCCCCTATTTGGGTGTGAGGAAAAACATGCGGTTTTTGTGTGTGTCCCTTTAAATGCAAATGAGCTGCTGCTCCTGGATGCTTTCCAGAAGAGGGCGGAGCTTTAACAGCTCGTGCTTCAGTTGCTCAACAACAACAACGCTGGAGAATCTCACGCAGCCAAAATGACGAATGTCAGTAATGGTGCTCAGCCTTACATTGTTCAAACCACAGTTGGACACTGATGGAGAGACTCAGGAAGAAGTTACAACATTTAGAATGCATCTGGACATTTCTGAATAGTTAGTGGATACATTTATGTAGTTGCTGTGGAGTTGATTGAACTCATTGATGAGCATGTGCCGTCATGTTAATCTTTTGTGCAAATCCAGCGTTGAATTGACCCTCGTTTGTGAAGCAGTCCGGTGAAAAATGACGACATGGTAACAACATGGTTTATGGGCAGGGTGTATGTAAATTTTAGGTTTAGTGATGTCACTAACAGAAAAATAAAATATCTCCCTTTGCATTGAACTTTGAGCGTCATAACTTTGCAGATGTTGTTTATGCTCAAACAGCAACATTACACACTAACTAAAGTTAAAGTGAAATCATAATCAACCACCCCTTTAATATATATTTTTTAAACAGGATATTGTAGGTAAATAGTAGGGTGGGAATTCATTGAATCATATACAATATGAAGTGTTATTTTTCCCATGATGGTAATGAACTAGTGAGATTAACGAGACACTCATTGAGTTGCTCTGCCCTCTTGTGTTTTAGTTACTGGACTGACGTTCAAGTCAAGGGCACGTCTTTACCCAGAGCGCTCCACTGCTGGGATCGCAGTCTACAGGAAAACAGCAGAAATAATAAATCCCCTCCCAAAGGCTGTCCCATGCACTTGATCGACAGCTGTCCATGGCCTCACTGCAACCCGACGTGCCCAACGATCCGAGATCAGTCGACGGGACAGGAGATGAACGTTATCCAGTTCCTCATGCACATGGGCTTTGATGTACAGAAGATGGCCCACCAGCAGGGCATGGACCCAAGTAAGCTACTGGGCATGCTCAGCAGTGGCAGCTAAATGCCGTGGGGCTGTGCTTCCCATCAGTCTGTTTTGATACCTCCAACCCCTTCACCCACCTCAGCTTTGACCTCATGCTGAGCCCTGCCTTTAGTCGGGGCTCTGTGCCAACTCTCTACGGGCTTCCATCTCCAGATCCCCTCATTAATGATCAATTTAAGAGTCCAAATGGCATCATTTTGCTCCAGCATATACTACCCATGCAGATTTTTCACACTGAGCAGCTTGGAGATGGTGGAGATGCCCAAAACAGAGATTTGGAACGGAGCCCTTGTCAGATCCACCTCAGTTAAACCATGGGCTGCTGACTGTTCAAACGTTCCCAACACAACACCGTACCGGTGAAAGTACTAATGAACCATGTAACCGGGAAAAGGTACACCTGCATCTCTGCTCTTAATTTATCTTTTGGTTATAAAAGTATCACGAATGTAATCCAGTTTTACGGATCTTCAGCATTGTTGTTTGCTTTGTGGTTTTTATCTTATTTTCTTTTGTTACCAATGTATTTAGCCACAGTTTATTAGAGTTTTATATGTCCATTCAGAGAAAGAAAATACAGAGAGTACGGATATTGTCGATTATAGAGTTTATAATCTGCAACATGGATTATAGCGTTTATGAATTACATGTAAAATATATATTGGATCTACTCAAGGCTATAAAGTATCGTATAAACAGGAACTTTGGAACAGACAGACACACACGTGTGTGGAAAGCACTGGATCACCTTACTCTAAACCCAACATCATTCTTGGGGTATGGCTAAGTTATTTTCTGATATGTCTCGATGATAATAATAATAATAATAATATTTAAAGGAATAGTCAGTTCCATAAAAATAATTCTGTCATCTTTAACTAACTCCAATGCCAATCCATCCAAACATGGATCTTTTTTTTTTCTTCAGTAGAACATAGCTTGAGAACTTTTAAAGAATGTTCAAGCTTCTGTTCTCTATATCATCAAAGTGTATGGTCATTTGTACTGCCAAAAGCCAAAAAGGATATAACAACACAGTAAAAGTAGTACCATAGTTGTCATACACTATATTCTAAGTCTTTTGAATCCAGTTAAGGCCCAACTATGACACCAAGAGCGATAACTATGCTGATAACTATATGCAACAGTCAGCGGTTGGTTTCCAGAAGTGAAAACTCCATTAAATTTCTCCATAGGGAAAATGGATTTTTAACGATAGCTTATAAACCTTTAAAGACAGCCCTACTGTGAGCTGCGAGGTTGTTAAAGCCTTTAGACCACATTATTTCAATTTCTTTTTAAAATAATTGTGTTTAGGCAGGTACACACCAAGCCGACGCCGACAAACTAGTGGCGATAAAAGCAGACTGCGAGGTTGGCTCACGTCGGCAGCGTCTGGGTCAAAGTTGCCCTGACACACGTCCGTTCTGCGCCTGCGTAAGATGAAATGCCTTTCCGTACCAGCAGGTGGCAGAAGCTGAACAGCCAATCAGAATGATCAGATGGCCCGACTGACCGACAAGCTCTGACGCAGATTCAACATGTCGAATCGGCCGGAAAAAAGCCAACGAGGACCAACTTCAGCCGACGGTGCGAAACACACTGAGAAAATTTAGTCGGCTGGCTAACAAAAACTTGGTGTGTTCCTGCCTTTTAACAGCAGAATTTGTCATGAAAAACTACATTACCCATGATGCTGTGTGGTGAAATTTTCTAATCAAAGAGTCGAAATAAGCAAAATGCGCCAAAAGATCTTGTTAGCTCCACCCACTCCCATGAAGCACTGCGAATAACGTAATCGAGTTGGTCTCCATACACTCTCAAAATACTTAAATGTTTGTAAATATATGCATATTTTGCAATAAAATACACACTCATATAATCAACATTTTTAAATTAATGGTTTTATGTTTCTCCATTGTTTCAGTTTTAATTAGTTCGCATTGCTTCATGGGATTGTAGTTCTACCAGAAAGACTCGGGAGGCAAGATAACGTAACAACGATATTTATTAACAATCAGCAAGCAAAATATTGTAAGATAAAGTTCTTTGGCGTAGGCCCCGTCCATAGCTCACATCCTAAAGGGTTACGGACTCTGCATTTCCTGCCTGAAGTTGAAGGCAGGGGCGTAGCCGACCCCCGGGGAGGTATGGACAGGGACCATCCTGGTGGTGGTGGGGAGGATGGAGGTGAAGGTTGGCAACAGCATCTGCGTACTCAGACATGTGTCAGCGATCTTTTATACTCCAAGTGTAAGATAATGATTGGGTAGATCTAAACTAACAGGTGACATTACATTGAGTCTTCCTGGCAGAACTTACGCTAGAGCTTTCATTTCTTTTCCTCACTTAAGCAGTTCAGTGCAGTCTTTGTCATTTTGTCTGATTTTTAAACACTTTTTTTTGCTTCAAATCAAAGTTTGTAATGTTATGATTCACCTCATAGCTGGTTGGCTTGGTTCATGGCTTATAACAGTTAAACAAAGACTTTTTTGAAACACCTATGGGAAAAATGAATGGAAAACCTCCTTCCGGAACTAGTGAAACTATGTTTTTAACATTATAGTTAGTCCTTGATGTGAATAGGCATTTGTTTCCCTTTTGCCATAGCTATCAAATCTCATTTGTGGTCAAGATGACACAGCAAACATTAGCTTTTGACATGAGTGACATCAAACCTTTTAGCTAAACACAAGAGCGAATGACATGACAATGTGGAGCATGGAATGGACAATAGGGAACTACTTTATATTGCCTTTTTGGAGACTTTTGTGGCAGTGTACATACACGTGTGTTTATATGTAAATCAGAAGGTTGGACATTGAAAACTGTTCATGAAAGGGTAAACTATTCCTCTATGGTACAAAATACATATATCCTCACAAATACTGGATGAAATGCAAATTCCCGCAAACATATCCTCCTTTTTCATAGTCACATTTCAGGCCAGCAATGTCCTGAATGTGACCCTGCTACTCAGGTTGGTTCTCTATACCTTTTTGGTATACCTTCAGTTTAACTCATTCACATTGTAATAAAAGGGGGATTTCACTCATTTCATTCACTCATTTTTTTTCAGCTGTGTAGAAACTCTTGGGACATCTTTTTCTTAGTATCTTAATGGTAAATAAGCAAAATGACACTGTTTTGAGTGCAATTTCCCTTCAAAACCACCATTGTACTAACATGACAGTAAGATGATGGTTGACCACATCAATGCAAATTCTCACTCAATTGGGTGAGGCTATTGTGCTCTGTATCTATGTATATGTTTTATTAACAGCTGACTCCTCAGAGTACTTTTGTCAAATGAAGACATTCTAGACTGTTCAAATATTTAATAGAAAATTACTTTTTAATATAATTTTTTTATGTAGCGGTCTTATGAAAAAATAAATAAATCAGCCAAAAGAAAACAACAGAGATGTGAAGGTATTACTAATTGCTATTTTGTTCTGTAACATTTTTTTAACAGAAAACTCAATCTACATTGCTAAGCTGCATATTTATTTTGTTATGTAAATCATATTTATAATGCTATTTTCACAGAGAAGTGATTCTTTGTAAATTGTAAATAATTCAGTTTTTTTTTTCTTGTGTTGAATGCATGTTTGTGTCCCTGAGAGAAAACATTACAGTTATTCCAAAGAAACATTTAATATTGCCTTTTCATTTTTAACATATTTAACTCCCCATTGTCCACCTCATGGTATTACTGAATTATGAACCTATTTTACTTCCATAATCTTTCAATATATCATCATAATTTTGAATGCAACAGGAGTAACTATAAAGTAACACATTACTTTTAAATTGACAACAAAATATCTGTAACAATAAAATCAGATATTTTGTGACAAAAAATCAAGTTACTTTTTCAAAAAAATGACACCAGTAACTTTGTTTTACCATTTATTGACTGACAGCTCTCCTGTCCCCGTGTTGAGGGAAGGTGCAGATGCATTGCGTGCGCTGTGAAAACATGATGGTATTTACAGATTCAGTATTCCTCAAAATAAATGAATAACTGTGAAATGCCAACGCAGAATATTATGCAAACATACAATACTTAACTATGTTATATTACACAAATATACTTTATAGATTTAATCTCAATTTATTAACCAATGTCTTTACTGTTGACTTTCAACGATCCAATTCAACCATACTAATAAGCAAAAAATTTCTTCAGGTGAACATCACAGTTGGGTTTATTTTTTTATTTTTTTTGTTGCTAATTTAAGAGTGTTGAATCTTTATCCTATAAGAACAGGAGCACAGCTGAAAGGTTTGTTTGATTTGCGCCCTCTACTGTACAGCTGTAAATATGCATTTCCTTCAGCCTGGTGGGGCATTCACTCCAGACGCGACTTGCGCAAATAAATCACGCTATTCGCGCGTGGTTGGACGCTTAAACATTTTGAGTTTACCTGCTTCATTCGCGCATGAATTCCACTTCACAACAGACACAAATTCGTGTCATGGAAGGGGCTCTCCTTTAAATATGTGTCCCAGACTCTTCCACTTCTTTCTGCACACTTCCTCTGAATAAACACATCAACTCATCAGTGGGAAAGTAGTTGTAAAATACGACGAATAAGCTTAAAGGTTTAGTTCACCCAAAAATGAAAATGATATCATTAATTATTCACCCTCATGTCGTTCCACACCTGTAAGACCTTCGTTAATCTTCGGAACACAAATTAAGATATTTTAGATAAAATCCGATGGCTCAGTGAGGCCTCCATAGACAGCAATAACACTCCCTTTTTCAATGCCTAGAAAGCTACTTAAAAACGTATGTAAAACAGTTCATGTTACAGTGTTTCAAACTTAATATTATAAAATGACAAGAATACATTTTGTGCGCCAAAAAAAACAAAATAACGACTTATTTAGTGATGGCCGATTTCAAAACACTGCTTCAGGAAGCATCGGATCATAAATGAATCAGTGTTTCGAATCTGCTGTTCGGAGCGCCAAAGTCACATGATTTCAGCAGTTTGGCTGTTTGACACGCGATCCGAATCATGATTCGACACAAAAGATTCATAATGCTCCGATTCTTCATGAAGTAGTGTTTTGAAATCGGCCATCACTAAATAAGTCGTTATTTAGTTTTTTTTTGGCGCACCAAAAATATTCTCGTTGCTTTATAATAATATTGAACCACTGTACTCACATGAACTGATTTAAATATGTTTTTAGTACCTTTATGGATCTTGAGAGAGGAAGTGTCATTGCTCCCTATGGAGGCCTCACTGACGCCCGTCAATTCGCACCCCGTCAAAGACGCGATAGACATCCTGCGGCGAATCGACTTAATATGTTAATCACTCGCGCTTAACGCTTCTTTCGCATCTGGTGTGAACGCACAATGAGGCCTCACTTTTGGTGTGAAAGGTTCTTTACATTCACCAAATATATATTTTTTTTTGTTATAAAAAAAAAAAGCAAGCCGTAGTAACTAAGAAATGCAATTAGTTAATTTTTTAGGTAGAAAAGCTATATTGTAACGCATTTCTTTTAAAAGTAACTTTCCCCAACATTGCATATTCGTACCTTTTGGGTGACACTGTGACAGTGACAGCTGTTGAGACATTTTTGATTACTGTAGACGAAGCATCTAAATATAGCATCTAATTATGATAAGCAACTTCTTAATAAAAAACAAATTAAATAATAATAATAAAAAAACAGTAAGCAGCAGTTAATGTAAAATTCTTCTACATTAACTCAAAGGATATAATAAAAGAATGCCTTGGCTAGTGTTTTTGCTAAGATATGTAGGCACTTTTAAAAAAATATTTGTTTATTTGATCTGAATAGTCTTGTACAAACTGACGAGAATCTTTCATCTGTTGTTTAATCTGGGGCCATGACACTGCACTTTTTTTTGAGCCAGACAGATGTGTCAGGGCCTACACCTTGTAACTGTCCCCAAACTTGCACACACACACAGTTTGCAACCATATGAAACACGACTCCCTGCACTGTTGCTTGACGCAGACATTTGGATTCCCACCCCATTCCACAGTGGAATATAGAGCTCTATTTATAGAGCTGGTGGAGCCCGTGGCCCTGAGCTCGGCAGAACACTCTCATTAAAACCGCTTTCCCTAGTACACTTCAACTCGAAGCCCAGCACATGCCAGTGTGTGTGAGAGTGGAAACAGTGTTGGAGAGAGTAAAAGTTCTAAAGGTTATCAGTGTTAAAAGTTGTTTGAAGAAACCGGGAACCTACGGATACCATCTCATGTGGGATATTACTTGCTCGTCTTCTGTATTATGAAGAGACACTTCAGCTATAGCAGGTGACATTCGACTCACAAGGAACTTTCTACGTAGATCCAGTGGTCACGATCAACTAACAAATACCAAGAGAAAGACCTGCGAGCAGAAGGTGACTATGTAAAGACTCCTGCTGTAAGGTAGTAGGGAGCCGTTGATTGGAATTTGGAACTTGAAGTAAATATCAGCAATGATTTGAATTTAAAAGACAATTTTCTTGTAGTCAAACTGTTGCTTTGCTATAACTTGCATGTCAGTCTTTTGAAAATCTAAAAGTACTTATAGTAAAGTGACTGTCCACTCACAGACAGAGAGAACATCCAGAGTTTCTGCTGTAATCTGATCCTACACACTGCAGTAATTATAAAGCAGAGCTGGGAAGCAGTAAAGGAGATTTGTCATTAAGGCTGCCTAAATAAAGAGGCAGGCAAAAGGGCGAGGTTTGTGGATTCGGCCGCGGAGGTGCAGCGTCACTCATCAAGATCCACCCGAGAACAGCTCATGGACCCCCAAGGAGGCCACTACCTAAACAAGGCAGCGGTGCTGTCTGGACTTGGCGCTGCCCGCATGTGCCAGCTGCTGCTGGGATGCACCACCATGGCCCTGGTGGCCCACAGTGCGGGATTCAGCGCCACCTATGGCACCTTCTGCATGTTCGTCTGGTGCTTCTGCTTTGCCGTCACACTGTTGGTCTTCACCCTGGACGTGACGAGGCTACACGGGTGCATGCCCATCTCCTGGGACAACTTCACCGTGGCCTTCGCAATGCTGGCCACTCTAATGTACGTCACGGCCTCGATAGTGTACCCCGTCTACTTTCTCAGGTCCGAGTGCCCATCAGAGGGCTGCGAGGTGCGGAACTACCGTATCGCCGTCACCGTGTGCTCCAGCGTCTGCTGCTTCGCCTACGGAGCCGAGGTGTTCATCACGCGGGCCAAGCCGGGGCATGTGGTCGGCTATATGGCCACCGTGTCAGGCCTGCTCAAGGTGGTCCAAGCCTTCATAGCCTGCATCATCTTCGGCGCTCTGGCCAATGACAGTGAATACAACCGCCACATCCCTACTCAATACTGCGTGGTGGTCTACAGCCTGTGCTTTGCTGTGACCGTAGTCGTGGTGGCTCTTACCGTCTCGGGGAGAACGTCTTCGCTGCGCTTTCCTTTCGACCGTTTTGTGGTCGTCTACACCTTCCTGGCAGTGCTGCTGTATCTGAGTGCTGCTGTGATCTGGCCGGTTTTTAGTTTCGATAAGAAGTATGGAACCCCAGGGCGACCAGGCGACTGCCCTAGAGGAAAGTGTCCATGGGACAGCAAGTTGGTGATCGCCGTGTTCACTTGTGCAAATCTGGTGTTATACTTCACTGATCTGGTATACTCTCAAAGAATACGATTTGTCTCACATTCAGCAGCATAGGGCCATCTCATCTCTAGCCTGGTGGATTTATAAATACTGGAAATGAGGCAGGAAAAGTGTTGCGAAATACAGACATACCAATAAAATACAGCTGTATGTACTAGTATATTAAAGTATAATTTCTGATTTTTTGTTATTTTAGTTGGTTACAATGAAAATGTTTGGACTTTCTAATTGCTGGGCTTGAATTTTTCATTGAAGAGTTACTTTGTTAGTAAATTGAAATCAAAGTACTTTTAGATTTGGTGCATACCAATGTAAAATTAACAATGCCTCTCTGCAATTCATTGTCACCGTAACCCTTAAAGGATTAGTTCACTTTAAAGTGAAAATGAGCTCAAACTTACCCTCAAGCCATCCTAGGTGTATATGACTTTCTTCTTTCTGATGAACACAATCGGAGTTATATTAATCAATATCCTGACGCGTCCAGGCTTTAAAATGGCAGTGAACGGGACCAACAAGTATGTTCAAGAAAGTGCATCCATCCATTATAAATGTACTCCACACGTCTCGGGGGTTAATAAAAGCCTTCAGAAGTGATGAGTTTGTGTACTAAAAATATCCATATTAAACAAGTTATAAAGTAAAATATCTAGCTTCCGCCAGACCACCTTCCATATTCAACTTACACAAAAAAGTTTTTTCGTAAGTTGAATACAGAAGGTGTGGGATGTAGTGTAACTGTTTTGAACTGCAAGAAGCATTATCCATTATCCATTAGGCCACGGGGGGCAGTCGTGGCCTAATGGATAGAGAGTCGGACTTGTAACCCAAAGGTCATGGGTTCGAGTCTCAGGTCCGGCAGGGATTGTCGGTGAGGGGAGTGAATGTCCAGCGCTCTCCCCACCTTCAATACCACGACTGAGGTGAGACCCTTGAGCAAGGCACCGTACCCCCAACTGCTCCCCGGGCGCCGCAGCAATGGCTGCCCACTGCTCCGGGTGTGTGTTCACGGTGTGTGTTCACTGCTGTGTGTGTGTGTGCACTCGGATGGGTTAAATGCAGAGCACAAATTCCGAGTATGGGTCACCATACTTGGCCACATGTCACTTCACTTCACTTCACTTCACTTCATTACACTTTCTTCATAAGTTGAATATGGAAGGCGGTCAGGCGGAAGCTAGATATTTTACTTTATAACTTGTTTAATATGGATATTTTTCCTACACAAACGCATCACTTCAGAAGGCCTTTATTAAAGGGTTAGTTCACCTAAAAATGAAAATAATGTCATTAATTACTCCCCCTCATGGCGTTTCAAACCCATAAGACCTTCGTTCATCTTCAGAACACAAAGTAAGATATTTTTGATTAAATCCGATGGTTCAGTGAGGCCTGCATTCACAGCAATGGCAATTCCTCTCTCAAGATCCATAAAGCTACTAAAAACATATTTAAATCAGTTCATGTGATGTCAGTAGTTCTACCTTAATATTATAAAGTGACGAGAATTCTTTTTGTTTGCCAAAAAAACTAAATAACGACTTTTCAACAATATAGTGATAGGTCATTTCAAAACACTGCTTCAGAGCTTTACGAATCGAATCAGTGATTCGGAGCGCCAAAGTCACGTAATTTCAGCAGTTTGGCTGTTTGACATGCGATCTGAATCATGATTCGACACAAAAGATTCATAACACTCCGAAGATTCATGAAGCAGTGTTTTGAAATCGGCCATTACTATATAAGTCGTTATTTAGTTTTTTTTGGCGCACCAAAAATATTCTCGTCGCTTTATAATATTAATATTATATTATAATACGTTTGATAAGAGATCGAAGATGAACGAAGGTCTTGCGGGTGTGGAACACCATGAGGGTGAGTAATAAATGACATTATTTTCATTTTTTGGTGAACTAGTACCCTTCAAACCCCTGAGCCGTTATAATGGATGGATGAACTTTCTTGAGCTCCGTTCTCATTGGTTTCCGTTCACTGCCATTATAAGGCCTGGATGTGTCAGGAAATTTATTAATATAACTCCGATTGTGTTCATTAGAATGAAGAAAGTCATATACACCTACCTAGGATGGATTGAGGGTGAGTAAAGCTTGGGCTAATTTTAATTTTAAACCGAATTAATCATTTAAAGCAAGGGTGTCCAATCCTGCTCCTGAAGGACCAACATCCTACAGAGTTTAGCTCCAGTCAGCCCCAACACACTTGCCTGGATGTTTCTAGTAATCCTGAAGACCTTAATTAGATGGTTTAGGTGTGCTAAATTAGGGTTGGCGCTAAACTCTGCAGGACAGTGGCAGTATGACTTTTTCTCCTTCTGTGGGACATAAAAGTAACCAAATTGTCTTCTTTTATGTTCCACAGAATGGCGTACAGTTTTGGAACAACATGGGGCTGAGTAAATGATGACAGAATATTATTTTTTTGCCTGAACTATCTATTTAAGATTTTTTTTTTTTTTTTTATCTAATGAGAACTCTGATTAGAAGAAGAGAATATGTCACTTGTTTATGTATTGTCCACAGAAATAAATCCAATGCAGTGTTTTTATGAATGGCCTTAATTGTCATGGTGCTCAGATAGCATCTCTGTTTATCCAGTCAAACTACTCAGGCTCTAATATTAGTTGAGTATGAATTTTTTATAGTAGGCTATGAAACAATATATTGTTACCTATTCTCAAAATATTTAAATAAATCAAAATATGTTGGTAATTAAACTTTGTCTAAGTTTCTCTTCCTCACCACTACCTCCAAATACCAGCACACAAAAATGACCAGAAATACAAATTAAGACAATTTTCTGTATAAATGTGTGAGTGGTGGTTACCCTTACAGAAAAAAAACACGTGACCACATATACATGTGATTTTGCACGTGTGAAGTTTACCTTGTGAAAAATTTGTGAAATTCATGTGTTTTTGTCTGTAAGGGATAACCTACACTATTATGAAAATTGTAATTTATTATGTCCCAAAAAGTTAACTAAATCTGAAGAAGAGAGAAAAAAAAATGGGGGAAAAGGTTTATAAATGGACAGAATATAGTTTTTTTTTTTTTTTAGGTTGTGGGTTTGGGTTAGTCTGTAATTATTACATTTCGCTTTAACTGAAAATAGATCTATGATAAGTCTCTAATAAAGAAAACTAGTTAAACACCAGTGAGACGGGGCAAGAAAATAGAGGAATCTGATACATTTATCAGACAGGCGAATGTTAAAATGCGGAAACAACACTGAAGACTCGGATACACTGTTGACACAACCCCACGTGCTCATGAAGAGTGATGCAACTGGCTTCTCTGGCCTATCAGGACGCATGGTGCACACATAAAGTACAGGGATTGGCTGACGCCCAAGCAGTGCTCTACCGTGATTGGTCACAGCCTGCTACTCCACGTCAGGAATGGCAGTTTAACTAAACGTCCACAGACAACTTGAACACGATAAACAAACGTGAAACAAACAATATATGTGAACGAGCTCTTCGAAAGATCGTGTTTTAGGTACGTTTGTTTAAACATTTAGTTCTCTGCATTTATCTCCGTGTCTGTGGCGCGTTACAGCATGTTCAGTCCGATCAGGAAATAGAGTAGTAGAGTCTGTCTTCAGCTGATGTGTTGTAAAGTGATTGATAACGTGTGTGTTTTTGTCTGCTGGTGAATAAACTCATCGGTCTGGTTGTTAATAGGTCAAAATGAGCGTTGGTTTCATCGGAGCGGGTCAGCTGGCGCACGCGCTGGTGAAGGGCTTCACAGCCGCAGGTACAACTGCGCATTAAACACACAACCACCACCGCTAGAGGCGCTAAAACACTACAGGCTGAACCATAGACATTATAATAAACATGATGTCTATGGGCTGAACAATAGCAGTACATTAAACACACAACCACCGCTAGAGGCGCTAAAACACTACAGGCTGAACAACAGCAGTGCATTAAACATTGAAACTTTGCTGTATTCAATACACTAAAAGAGTAATTCCACGAAACCGGTACGATTTACACATTTTTAGATTTTTTACCAAAATGTGTTACTTTTCTGAACACCCCACAACATTAATGACACATTTAACTTCCAGAAAAGCATATTTTCCCATCTCAGGCATCAAATCCCTATTATTATTGGTATTATTTTAAGTTATGGACACTATGGGAGCTCTCTGAATATTATTATAAAATGTGTTTGTGATAAAATCAACATTTTCCTATTAATCAGATGTTCCTCACACTAATTCAGTAATTGCAAATATAAAAGTTACATAAAATCTCACACTTTTGCTATACTAAAGCCTGAAATGGGCACTTTTTGTGACAGCGACCTCATCATTTTTTTTATCAAAGGCTTGACTTCAGAATTTGAACTAAAATCAGTATTCTTGTGATTGCTCTGAACATTTCAGACATAATTCAACTACCTTTAAATAACTTTTTCATAAACTTAAAGGGTTAGTTCACCCAAAAAATAAAATTCTGTCATTTATTACTTACCCTAATGCCGTTTCACACCCGTAAGACCTTTGTTCATCTTCGGAACACAAATTAAGATATTTTAGTTGAAATCCGATGGTTCAGTGAGGCCACCATAGGGAGCAATAACACTTCCTCTCTCAAGATACATTAATGTACTAAAAACATATTTAAATCAGTTCATGTGAGTACAGTGGTTCAATATTAATATCATAAAGCGACGAGAATATTTTTGGTGTGCCAAAAAAACAAAATAACGACTTATTTAGTGATGGCCGATTTCAAAACACTGCTTCAGGAAGCTTCGGATCATAATGATTCAGCGTATCGAATCATGATTCGGATCGCGTGTCAAACAGCCAAACTGCTGAAATCACGTGACTTTGGCGCTCCGAACTGCTGCTGATTCGACACAAAAGATTCATAACGCTCCGATGCTTCATGAAGCAGTGTTTTGAAATCGTCCATCACTATAAAAAAGTCGTTATTTAGTTTTTTTTTTGGCGCACCAAAAATATTCTCATCGCTTTATAATATTAATATTGAACCACTGTACTCACATGAACTGATTTAAATATGTTTTTAGTACATTAATGGATCTTGAGAGAGGAAATGTCATTGCTGGCTATGCAGGCCTCACTGAGCCATCGGATTTCAACAAAAATATCTCAATTTACCTTCCGAAGATTAACGAAGGTCTTACGGGTGTGGAACGGCATGAGGGTAAATAATAAATGACAGAATTTTCATTTTTGGTTGAACTAACCCTTTAGCAAAATAATAATAATAAAAATGTAGGTGTGACGGGTTGTTATTTTTTGTCCAAATTGGCCACTGCTCTAAATCTAGTGAATAAATGGAGAGCGCATGGCATGCACGATATTAAGAAATCATGAATAATGTTGAAATAACAAAGATAATTTTCACAAGTAATAGTTTTTTATCTTTAATTGATGTAACGGGGTTGAGTCGTTAAGCTTGACCAACACAATTTCACAACATAATGTAGTTATAATTATTAAAGAAGGTGGTAACTTGCCTGTTTCTGCTCACAATGTTGTTCAGAAGACTTCTATGATGTCACTTCCTATTAATGATGTCACATAAGTATCATTATTTTTATAGGGGGAGAATGGTTTGTGTAACGGGGGTTGAGGGTTACTGGAACAAAATGATGTGATTTTAATGAATAATCATGAATTTACTTTGAAAAAACTTTTTTCTTATTTTATTATTCATTTCCCAAGTACACTTTCATAGAAGCTCTTGAGGGACATGACAAAATAGGTGGTGTCAATTGAAAAAAACTAAATAATGTCTAATATGAAGATAAAATGTTTTTAAACATTATTAAATGAGACATTTCAAATAATACAAAAAGCTTTTAAAAATATATTTTGGTGACCCAATAGATAAAATACACTGAAAAAGGTCAGAGGGACTCAAATCGTACCGGTTTCGTGGAATGACTAAAAAACATTCCCTTTTTATTCATTTTTAAATTGTCTAAAGCAGACATCATTTTATTAAATAACCACATTATATCAAGTAATATATACACACTGTAATCTCAATCTTAGTGGTGTAAAAACATTTTCTCAAAAAGTTGTTTATTTACAGAATATATAATAAAACATCAATTAACACATTTGTTCTTTTTATGATAAAACTGCCATTACAATGCTAACAAAAAAGATTTTAAAAAATCATTCTCGCAAGCAATTTCATTAACAAAGCAAAATATATAGGCCTACACTTAGTATTACACTGGTAACACTTTACAATAAGGTTCATTAGTTAAACATTAGCTAATTATTATTATTAACTAACATGAACTGACCATGAGCAATACATTTGTTACTGAATTTAGTCATCTTTGTTAACATTAGTTAATGAAAATACAGTTGTTCATTGTTTGTTCATGTTAGTTCACAGTGCATTAACTAATGTTAACAAGATTTTAATAATGTATTAGTAAATGTTGAAATTAACATTAACAAAGATTCATTAGTTCTTGCAGCTCATTATTAGTTCATGTCAACTAATGTAGTTAACTAATGTTAACTAATAAACCTTATTGTAAAGTGTTATCAAATAACTTTAAATGTTTATGATTTAATTACTTAAATATCTTTTCATTAAACTCACAAACCCCCTGCAGTTCCATCACTAGTGTGGGAAACCCTGAAGTAATGTAATATTTAATGCACTTCATGTTGTTGATAACAAAGAATGGAATATATTTTCTTTCTCTTTGTATTTTTATATTAATGGTACAAGATAATGCTATATATATAAAACATAGAATCTCTTTCTCATCAATATTTAATAGAAGCTTTTACATTTCACTCTCCTGTCCATCAGGTGTGATCGCCACGCACAGGATAACAGCGAGTTCTCCAGACAAAGACCTGCCAACTGTCACCGGGCTAAGAGTGAGTGTTTGACAAGCTTTTGACAGCATCTGAGACATGTTAGAGCGACAAAAATAGCAGCGATACACTNCACTGCTTCAGGAAGCTTCGGATCATAATGATTCAGCGTATCGAATCATGATTCGGATCGCGTGTCAAACAGCCAAACTGCTGAAATCACGTGACTTTGGCGCTCCGAACTGCTGCTGATTCGACACAAAAGATTCATAACGCTCCGATGCTTCATGAAGCAGTGTTTTGAAATCGTCCATCACTATAAAAAAGTCGTTATTTAGTTTTTTTTTTGGCGCACCAAAAATATTCTCGTCGCTTTATAATATTATTATTGAACCACTGTACTCACATGAACTGATTTAAATATGTTTTTAGTACATTAATGGATCTTGAGAGAGGAAATGTCATTGCTGGCTATGCAGGCCTCACTGAGCCATCAGATTTCAACAAAAATATCTAAATTTACCTTCCGAAGATGAACGAAGGTCTTACGGGTGTGGAACGGCATGAGGGTAAATAATAAATGACCGAATTTTCATTTTTGGTTGAACTAACCCTTTAGCAAAATAATAATAATAAAAATGTAGGTGTGACGGGGTTGTTATTTTTTGCCCAAATTGGCCACTGCTCTAAATCTAGTGAATAAATGGAGAGCGCATGGCATGCACGATATTAAGAAATCATGAATAATGTTGAAATAAAAAAGATAATTTTCACAAGTAATAGTTTTTTATCTTTAATTGATGTAACAAGGTTGATTCGTTAAGCTTGACCAACACAATTTCACAACATAATGTAGTTATAATTATTAAAGAAGGTGGTAACTTGCCTGTTTCTGCTCATAATGTTGTTCAGAAGACTTCTATGATGTCACTTCCTATTAATGATGTCACACAAGTATCATTATTTTTATAGGGGGAGAATGGTTTGTGTAACGGGGTTGAGGGTTACTGGAACAAAATGATGTGATTTTAATGAATAATCATGAATTTACTTAGAAAAAACTTTTTTCTTATTTTATTATTCATTTCCCAAGTACACTTTCATAGAAGCTCTTGAGGGACATGACAAAATAGGTGGTGTCAATTGAAAAAAACGAAATAATTTCTAATATGAAGATAAAATGTTTTTAAACATTATTAAAGGAGACATTTCAATTAATACAAAAAGCTTTTAAAAATATATTTTGGTGACCCAATAGATAAAATACACTGAAAAAGGTCAGAGGGACTCAAATCGTACTGGTTTCGTGGAATGACTAAAAAACATTCACTTTTTATTCATTTTTAAATTGTCTAAAGCAGACATCATTTTATTAAATAACCACATTATATCAAGTAATATATACACACTGTAATCTCAATCTTAGTGGTGTAAAAACATTTTCTCAAAAAGTTGTTTATTTACAGAATATATAATAAAACATCAATTAACACATTTGTTCTTTTTATGATAAAACTGCCATTACAATGCTAACAAAAAAGATTTTAAAAAATCATTCTCGCAAGCAATTTCATTAACAAAGCAAAATATATAGGCCTACACTTAGTATTACACTGGTAACACTTTACAATAAGGTTCATTAGTTAAACATTAGCTAATTATTATTATTAACTAACATGAACTGACCATGAGCAATACATTTGTTACTGAATTTAGTCATCTTTGTTAACATTAGTTAATGAAAATACAGTTGTTCATTGTTTGTTCATGTTAGTTCACAGTGCATTAACTAATGTTAACAAGATTTTAATAATGTATTAGTAAATGTTGAAATTAACATTAACAAAGATTCATTAGTTCTTGCAGCTCATTATTAGTTCATGTCAACTAATGTAGTTAACTAATGTTAACTAATAAACCTTATTGTAAAGTGTTATCAAATAACTTTAAATGTTTATGATTTAATTACTTAAATATCTTTTCATTAAACTCACAAACCCCCTGCAGTTCCATCACTAGTGTGGGAAACCCTGAAGTAATGTAATATTTAATGCACTTCATGTTGTTGATAACAAAGAATGGAATATATTTTCTTTCTCTTTGTATTTTTATATTAATGGTACAAGATAATGCTATATATATAAAACATAGAATCTCTTTCTCATCAATATTTAATAGAAGCTTTTACATTTCACTCTCCTGTCCATCAGGTGTGATCGCCACGCACAGGATAACAGCGAGTTCTCCAGACAAAGACCTGCCAACTGTCACCGGGCTAAGAGTGAGTGTTTGACAAGCTTTTGACAGCATCTGAGACATGTTAGAGCGACAAAAATAGCAGCGATACACTGCTGAACATCTTTAAAAAGACACTTTCTCTGTTCTTCAGAAAATGGGAGCATTCTTCACTACCAGTAATAAAGAGACTGTGAACAAGAGTGATGTTCTCTTCCTTGCGGTCAAGCCACATATCATTCCCTTCGTTTTGGATGAGATCGGGCCAGACATCGAAGACCGCCATCTCATTGTCTCTTGTGCAGCAGGAGTCACAATCAGCTCTATAGAAAAGGTCAGAATGCACTTTTTGCATGAGCTCCAAGCTGTCTAGATAAAACACCTGCACCCTTGCCCCATGTCCTTTGTTAGTTTTAGAAGCACTTAAAAATAGCAGCATAAGTAGTAATTTTCTGCTGAACAAGCTGTATTATCAAGACAGAGAGAAAAGAAACATCAATGCATCATTTTATAAATCAAGAAATAATAAAATGATAAACAATAAAAATTCCTCTACAGTTATAATGCATTGTTTCTGTTTATAAATAATTGTAACCAAAGTTAAAATGCATTATAATATTTGCAGATTCCTTGTTAAATCTGAAATTGGTTGTTTGTCATGTGTTTTAATGCATTATACTTTCTAAAGGTGTGTTCAATGAATAGATGAGTATTATAATGTATTATAACTATGGTTACAATTATTCATGAGATCATACAATGCATTATAAGGTGCATTACAAGCCATAATAATTAATGCATTAAAATACTTTTATATTGCATTTTATACAAAGGCTTTAAGTGTTACTTACAAAATAATAAATATATGACAAAATGTGAACGATGAATGAAAATGTATGCAAAACAAAATAAATAAAAAATTAGGATAAATAAACATTACTAATTATATACAAATTTATTTAGTTTCGTTTTTTTTCCAGTTTTGTTAGTACCGATCAAAAGTTTGGAATAATTAGGTTTTTTATGTTTTTGAAAGAAGTATGGAAGTAGACTAATGGCAAATGTTTTTTAAATAAAAAGCTTGTTGAATTGCACTTACTGAAAAAAAAAGCATTGCATTAACCGTGTTTGAATTTAATGCATTGTATTTTTAAGCGCTTGCATTTTTATGGGCTGAAATTCAACATGGTTGTACACTCACCTAAAGGATTATTAGGAACACCTGTTCAATTTCTCATTAATGCAATTATCTAATCAACCAATCACATGGCAGTTGCTTCAATGCATTTAGGGGTGTGGTCCTGGTCAAGACAATCTCCTGAACTCCAAACTGAATGTCAGAATGGGAAAGAAAGGTGATTTAAGCAATTTTGAGCGTGGCATGGTTGTTGGTGCCAGACGGGCCGGTCTGAGTATTTCACAATCTGCTCAATTACTGGGATTTTCACGCACAACCATTTCTAGGGTTTACAAAGAATGGTGTGAAAAGGGAAAAACATCCAGTATGCGGCAGTCCTGTGGGCGAAAATGCCTTGTTGATGCTAGAGGTCAGAGGAGAATGGGCCGACTGATTCAAGCTGATAGAAGAGCAACTTTGACTGAAATAACCACTCGTTACAACCGAGGTATGCAGCAAAGCATTTGTGAAGCCACAACACGCACAACCTTGAGGCGGATGGGCTACAACAGCAGAAGACCCCACCGGGTACCACTCATCTCCACTACAAATAGGAAAAAGAGGCTACAATTTGCACGAGCTCACCAAAATTGGACAGTTGAAGACTGGAAAAATGTTGCCTGGTCTGATGAGTCTCGATTTCTGTTGAGACATTCAGATGGTAGAGTCAGAATTTGGCGTAAACAGAATGAGAACATGGATCCATCATGCCTTGTTACCACTGTGCAGGCTGGTGGTGGTGGTGTAATGGTGTGGGGGATGTTTTCTTGGCACACTTTAGGCCCCTTAGTGCCAATTGGGCATCGTTTAAATGCCACGGTTTACCTGAGCATTATTTCTGACAATGTCGATCCCTTTATGACCACCATGTACCCATCCTCTGATGGCTGCTTCCAGCAGGATAATGCACCATGTCACAAAGCTCGAATCATTTCAAATTGGTTTCTTGAACATGACAATGAGTTCACTGTACTAAAATGGCCCCCACAGTCACCCGATCTCAACCCAATAGAGCATCTTTGGGATGTGGTGGAACGGGAGCTTCGTGCCCTGGATGTGCATCCCACAAATCTCCATCAACTGCAAGATGCTATCCTATCAATATGGGCCAACATTTCTAAAGAATGCTTTCAGCACCTTGTTGAATCAATGCCACGTAGAATTAAGGCAGTTCTGAAGGCGAAAGGGGGTCAAACACAGTATTAGTATGGTGTTCCTAATAATCCTTTAGGTGAGTGTATATTTAAGATGTGAAAAATTTCAATTAAAAATATTTCACACGCATTTTCATTATTAAAAATTCATTAATCCATATTCACCTTTCAGATTTCACGGTTTTAAAATACAACCTATAATATTCAACAGGCAATTTTACTAATGATATAATGAAAACTTTTAATAATGAAAATGTGTGTGAAATGTTTTGAATTGAAATATTCACAATCACAGCTTAAATATGCAACCATTTTGAATTTCAGCCCATAAAAATTAAGCCCTAAAAATACAATACATTAAAATGCAAGCATTGTTAATGCAATGCATACATTTTCAATTAGTGCAATTCAACAAGCTTTTTTGTTTCAAAAACATTTGGCATTATTTTTCTTCCATAAAGAAGTCTCTCACTCTTACTAAGGCTGCATTTGTTTGATCAAAATGCAGTAATATAATTTTCCTATTTGAATACATTATAAAATGTAATTTATTCATGTGACGCAAAGCTGCTATTTCAAAGCATTTCTTATTATTAGTGTTGAAACTGAAGAGTTGCTTAGCTTTCTTTAATAATAATTGTTAATAACTGAGCATCAAATCACCATATAATTATTTCTGAAGGATCATGTGACACTGAAGACTGGAGTAATGATGCTGAAAATTTAGCTTTGATCACAGGAATAAATTACATTTTACAATATACTCTAACGATCAGTCAGTTTGGGTTACAAGAGTTAACATGGGGTCATCAGGTTTTATGTGACACTGTTACATGAGAGACATGTTTTACTGACATGTTTAATGGTTTTATGTATAATAGAGTTTTAATGTAATTCTGTCATTAATTATTCACCCTCAAGTTGTTCCACACCCGTAAGACCTTCATTCATCTTCTGAAAACAAATTAAGATATTTTTGATAAAATCCAATGACTCGTGAGGCCTGCAATGAGAGCAAGTTAGACTTTCAAATGGCCAGAAAGTTACTAAAGACATATTTAAAACAGTTAACGTGACTACAATTGTTCAACCTTAATGTTATGAAGCGACGAGAATACTTTTTGTGCACCAAAAAAACAAATAATGACTTTATTCAACAATATCTAGCACTCGTCACTGAACTAAACACTGCTTCATGAAGCTTTGAAGCTTTACGAATCTTTTGTTTCATATCAGTGGTTCGGAGCGTGTATCTTATGATGCAACAAAGCCTCATTTACTGAAATCACATGACTTTGGCAGTTTGATACACGCTTCAAACCACTGATTCGAAACAAAAGATTTGTAAGCTTTGAAGCTTCATGAAGCAGTGTTTAGTTCAGTGATGAGTGCTAGATATTGTTGAATAAAGTTATTTTGCTTTTTTGGTGCACAAAGAGTATTCTCGTCGATTCATAACAAGTTATGTAACACTTCATTTTAAAACAAAAGACTCAAAACAGTAAAACCAATATTATGAATGCAGAATCTATACTCTTAATGCTACATGGATGAGCCACACAATACAAACAAACCTTGATTAAATTCTGCTTCGATTCATAACTTCCTCTATTGCAGAAACTGCTGCAGTATCGTCCGGCACCTAAAGTAATTCGCTGCATGACAAATACCCCAGTGGTGGTGCGTGAAGGGGCCACAGTGTACGCCACAGGCACCCATGCTGAGGTGGAGGATGGGAAGCTCCTGGAGCAGCTAATGGCTAGTGTGGGCTACTGCACAGAGGTGGAGGAGGACTTGATTGATGCCGTCACTGGCCTTAGTGGCAGCGGCCCAGCCTATGTAAGCATCAACCTAGGAATATGCGAGAGGTTCAAACCAACGTTGAGCTCCTTGTGGCTTCCTTTGGCCAAAAGCATTCACCTGTGACTGGGAATATTTATATATCTTTTTATCTTAGGCGTTCCTTGCTGTTGACGCTCTTGCTGATGGAGGGGTGAAGATGGGACTGCCCAGAAGACTGGCTGTGCGACTGGGAGCTCAAGCTCTGCTTGTTAGTGCTTGACAGTCTCTGAAACATTTCTGATATTGATAATATGATAAATATTTCTGTGCATAAGATTTATAGAACAATGATGCTTTTTGAAAGGGTGCAGCAAAAATGCTCTTGGAGTCTGAGCAACACCCCGGAGAGTTAAAAGACAACGTGGCTTCACCTGGAGGTGCTACGATTCACGCTTTGCATGTCATGGAAAGTGGCGGCTTCCGCAGCCTCCTGATCAATGCTGTGGAGGCTTCATGCATTAGAACCAGGTACTGCGACTTCATTTCTGATGAGTGATTTTCAGCTAGAAAGGGTCAGCCGCTTTAATTACATGCAGGTATTTGTTAAATATAAGTACACGTAAAAACTAGCGCTGTCAATAGATTTAAAAAATGAACTAATTAATCACATTTTTTTCTGTAATTAATCGTGATTAAAAACATGGGAAATGGGTTAAAAAGTTTTTAATGTTTTTATACTGTAACAATTTCTCAGTTAATCTCCAAATTAATCTAGAAACAACTTAAAAGATTTGTTCACTTTCAAATAAAAATTTCCTGATAATTTACTCACCCCCATGTCATCCAAGATGTTCATGTCTTTCTTTCGTCAGTCGAAAAGAAATTAAGGTTTTTGATGAAAAAATTCCAGGATATTTCTCCATATAGTGGACTTACAGTTTCAGTGCAGCTTTAAAGGCTTTAAACGATACCAGATGCAGAATAAGGGTCTTATCTAGAGAAAACATAACTCATTTTCTAAAAAAAATAAATAAAAAATGGATACATTTAACCATGAATGCTTATCTTGAACTAGCTCTCTTCTTCTTCTTCTTCTCTATTGGAATTCTGGCAGTGTAGACACAAGTGTCTAAATGTATTACTGCCCTCCTCAGGTCAAAGTTTGAACTAAATTGTTATATACAATATGCTAGTGCAAGTATATAACAATTTAGTTCAAACTTTGACCTGTGAATGGCAGTATTACACTTAGCAGTGTCTACACTGTAAGAATTCTAATAGAGAAGAAGTTCAAGATGAGCATTTATGGTTAAAACATATATAATTTTTAATTTTTGTTTAGAAAATGAGTGATGGTTTCTCTAGATAAGACCCTTATTCCTCGTCTGGGATCGTGTTGAACGCTTTGAAGCTGCACTGAAACTGTCATTTTGACCTTCAACTGTTTGGAGGCCATTGAAGTCCACTATAAGGAGAAAAATCCTGGAATGTTTTCATCAAAACCCTTATTTTCTTTTCGACTGAAGAGAGAAGGACATGAACATCTTGGATGACATGGGGGTGAGTAAATTATCAGGAAATTTAAATTTGAAAGTGAACTAATCCTTTAAAGACTATTTTTTAAATATTTGTTTAAAGGCATCTTTTTATGCATCACTGATGCTAATACTGGTACTGACGTCTCTATGAAATAGATTTTTTTAAACATTAATTGTAGACATTCAACATTACAGTATAAGTAAAAGCTATCAATTTCAACAATTATTAGGCTTCAAAAAACTTTTCATTTAAGTGAACTTAAAACAATCTTAACATAAACTTTTTATAATAAATGCCATATTTACCTGTGGTCTTCCTACCAGTCCATACAGAAATTCTTTACAGTCACAAACACTTTACAGTCTTCACTGCATAAATTATAAATTAAATATGGATTAATTCTTATTAAAGCTACAATTTTCTCTGTTCCCTTTGTTCTTTGATTAACAGTAATGACAGACATCTATTAGGCTGCTGTGACTTTAAGTTCTGCCGCTGCTGAACATGACGCAGATCTGACGCCCATCTCATTTTCTCACAACTCTTTAAGTTCATTTAAGACGTTGTTTAACTTATTTAAGACTGCTCTTATGAGGATACTCAAAAAATTGCCATTTTGGCATAATTTTGTGTGTGATTGTTTATTCGAAAGAGAACTCAATACTAGAGCTCGTCTTTCTGTGCACACGACACAACATTCACAGACAGCGTGTTCTCATTCGTCTTGTGGCACCTGTATGGTTTAAAAGCATTTGTGTGAATAAGAGTGTGATCATATAATGTAACGCTAGCCAAATTATGATGGAAAAAAATGATTGCTGCATTAAATTGGATTAAATAATTTTAACGCGTTAAACTGAAATTGATCACATGCGTTAGCGCGTTAGTTTTGACAGCACTAGTAAAAACATGAATCTACACAATAAGTGCACTCTACATTTGTAAGTGAATCAAATGTTTAGAATTTGTCATTAAAGATACTTAAAAAGTTGGTCCATTTATGTTATTTATTTTCAAACATTTATCTGCATATATTTGTCTGCAGACACAGACTCCCATTTTTATTTGATGGGCTCTTAAAACAGTTGTGTCTCCTGAAGGACATTTCAAGCTCACTCTTTTCTGACAGGGAGCTTCAGTACTTGGCTGACCAGGAGAAGATTTCTCCAGCCGCCATAAAGAAGACTACTTTGGACAAGGTGCTTCAGCAGCCGGGTGTGACGAATGCAGGGGTCGGGGTCAGGACCGGCCTCAACCTCTTTAACAGCACCAACCCCAAACACAAGAAAAACTGAACCTGATCATCATGATCAAGCTTGGATGAAACCACTCCAAGAATTGCAGACAAGATGTTAACACCAAAAAAGCTGTTCTCATTATCAAGCATTTTTATAACTTGTACTGTGCTCAGTTGTCTATATTGTACTTTTTCCTTTTGGGCTGGTTTGGACCAACTCTAAGCAATTAGTTTCTCTTGAAACACACTGTAAACCATGCACTGTGTAAATGTATTAAACCATGTCTGATCTAGTCAAAATAAATGTCAGATCATGCTGTATTTAGCAAAGCTTATCTTGGCTAACCTGAATGAAATTTGTAGTTGGATTTATATGTTGGACTTTCCTTTTTCATATATATAAATTCTTACATTTAATTAAAGGATTAGTTCACTTTTAAATAAACGTTTCCTGATAATTTACTCACCCCCATGTCATCCAAGATGTCCATTTCTTTCTTTCTTCAGTCAAAAAGAAATTAAAGTTTTTGATGAAAACATTCCAGAATTTTTCTCTTCTCCATATAGTAGACTTCAATGGGCACCAAACGGTTGAAGGTCAAAATTAGTTTCACTGCATCTTCAAATTGTTCAAAATGATCCCAGATGAGAAATAAGGGTCTTATCTAGTGAAACTATAGCTCATTTTCTGAAAAAAATTGAAAATTATATAAGTTTAAACCAGAAATGCTCATCTTGAACTAGCTCTCTTCTTCTTCTTCTCTATTTGAATTCCAGCAGTGTAGACACTGCTAAGCGTAATACTGCCCTCCACAGGCCAAAGTTTGAACTAATTTTTATATGCAATATGCTAGTTCAGTAGTATATAACAATTAGTTCAAACTTTGACCTGTGGAGGGCAGTAATACACTAAGCAGTTTCTACACTGCTGGAATTCTAATAGAGGAGAAGAAGAAGAGAGCTAGTTCAAGATGAGCATTTAAGGTTAAAACATATAATTTTAAATTTTTTTCAGAAAATGAGCGATGGTTTCACTAGATAAGACCCTTATTTCTCATCTGAGATCGTGTAGAACAATTTGAAGCTGCAATGAAACTAATTTTGACCTTCAACCGTTTGGTGCCCATTGAAGTCTACTATAAGGAGAATAATCCTGGAATGTTTTCATCAAAAAATTTAATTTATTTTCGACTGAAGAAAGAAAGACATGGACATCTTGGATGACATGGGGGTGAGTAAATTATCAGGAAAAGTTTATTTAAAAGTGGACTAATCCTTTAAGGTGTCTGTATGTATGTATCTATATCTCTATACTGCTCAGTTCTGTATAGTCCAAACAGAAAAAAATGCCAGTCCCAACCACACTGTCTTTGCACTTGACCACTTTTGTCTATTTGATGAATTTCCTGTATTTCCAAGTGTTCAAGTGGATGAGTGGATGTGAAGATGGTAAAATGGTAAAACATCTATCTATCTATCTATCTATCTATCTATCTATCTATCTATCTGTCTATTTTTCTGATAGACTGTATTGCCTTCAAAACCTTCAGACCTTAACATTAAGGTTTTAAAACTTCTTCAAAACTTCTGATCAGGCTTTCTCAAGCCAGCATAAAAGTTTGTATTGACAATCTTTTTATCTAGTTTCATTTAAAAATAAAATTAACTGCGGTATTTGAAGTAAATAAAATGAGATTTAATTATAACACACACAACTGTGTGCGAAGTATTAGAATTACAAAAAAACATTTGAAAAAGACAACATTTCCCATGAAATAATGGAGCAGACAGCCCTTAAAATTGAATGTAAAGTTTAGTCAGGCTGGAATAGGCAAAACAGATCAAATATGCAGCAATTTTAATTTTAATACACAAAACAAAAATACAATGAGCGGATAATCCAAAGAAGGCAAAACAAACAAACAGTGTGTGCTATACACAAACAATGGCAGACAAAGAACTGAACAAACTGAGGGCTATATATACATAGGGTAATGGAAACTAAAGTAGGGGCAGGTGAAAGGAATCAACAAAACAATGAGTAACTTTAACAACAGAATGAAACCATGACAACCATATCATATATCATATCACTCACATCAAGAATATGCAGTATGTGTTAAATCCTGATATCAAAGATCAGATTCTTTAGTTTCCACGTTTATATCAGTGTAAGTGACACCTTTGTATTGACCCTTGGTTTTAAAAGAAAACACACTGTCGTCAGTGCAAGTCATCCTCACTGTGCCAGTGTAAGACAGATCAAAAGAGCATCTGCCAGTGGTGATCTTTACATCCACCTTCTTCCTCGGTGGAACTTCTATTTTGGTGGGAAGATTTTCAGTTTTTTCAGTTGTGTACTCACGACTGTAAGTGTTTTCTTTTCCGACTGTAGTACTGAAACCTGTGGAAGTTTCTCCAATGCTCGGAATCCCGGCCTTCACCTCCACACTGAATGTTGCTGTAATGTTGTCGCTCATAGACCACGAGGTTCTTTTGATTATCTTCTTTGAAGTTTCGACCGTTTGCTGTTGACTGAGAGAGGTCTCATTCTTGAATCTGACAGAATATATTTCTTCCACTGCCACCTGTGGAATCAATTCCTTAATAGTGGGATAGCTGACATTGGTAAGAACTACGGATTGAATGTTATTGAGAAACACAAATCCCATGCAGTTAATGTCGCATCCAGACCTTCCTTCAACACCCAGACAAAACCCAGAGCCGACACTGATGGGGTATTCAGTTTTTAAACCCCAGCTTGTCATTTTCACAAAAAATTCTTTATGTTGGTTGGTCTTGAATTTGATGCCTCCGAGTCGTGTCCCATTACCGTTGCCCCAAAGGGACAGTGAGGTGATTCTCTCACCAGGCTGGAACATGTACTCCCTGTGATCTCCCGCTGGGCTTCCATAGGTTTTAGTTTGCTCATCTGAAAGCCAGACCCTGACAGCCTTCACCTGCGATGGCCCCACCCATACCCATATCCTCTTCAAACTGGCACCATTTTTCTTGCCAGTAAGCGAAAACCAATCTCCTTCATTACCACCAATTAATTTCAGCATTGTTGACATCTTTGAAGCTATTAGATCTGAAATTTGGATGACAGATTGTCAGAAGCAGCCAAATATTTCATGACAAAAATAATGTTACATATGATCTCTCCTATCATTGTTACTATTATAATACTGTTACTCTATTACAAAGTTCTGTAATAACCACATGTAAAGTATTACAATGAAATGTGATTCACGAGAAATACACTTACTTGGATTAGTGAAGAAATTCTTCTCAAAAAAGCTTGTGTGGTGACAGTGATATCCATTCAACCAGGTTGTTACTTAAAGCCTCAAAGGGGGTTGGATTTTACTGGCAAAACACGCCCAGATTCACTAGAGCTCCTCGAGAGACAGAGAAGGAATTTCATTTCTGAAACGGTTTTGCTTTCCCTTTTACTTGGGGCTTTCACACATATGACCCTTTCTGGAAAATGATCAATAAATCACTGTTCATGTGTGGACAGGACTTTTTGAGAAAATGCTGGTAAATCAGATCTGGTATGGGAAGTTGTAAAATTAGCAGTAAATTACCTTTTTGACGCTAAGTGTGAACAAAGCATAAGATATGAACGTGTGCGTGGTACTGATTTTTAATACTCTGTTTGTGACTTTTTTGTGTGCTAACTGGTTGGTCCAGGCTGAAATAAAACGGAAGAGATGAAACAGCAACAGACTAAACTGTGTGTAAGAAAAATACATATATTTGAATTCCTTTTATCTATAAACCATTGCTTCCAGTCTACTGTCGTACGAGTGATCACGTGGGGGACATCTAGTATTTTTCATATACACACCTATTGTTTGGCTTCAGAAAACATTGACTCATCTGTAACACTTTATAATAATTTTGATTAATAAATAATTAACAAACATAATATATGTCATTAATTATATTATGCTTGTTAATGTTTACTTATTAACTTATCAAACGTTACATAATGATTAGCAGATCATTATTTAATGTAAATTTAAATGCTTACAAATGTAATTAAGCTTTCAATTCATATGTTCAAGCACTTAATTTTAAATGTAAATGTTTATGAAAAAAATGTATCAACATTTTCACATAATAGTTTCAACTTTGGATTGGCTACTGCAAAAACATGAACAAATAATTAATAAATGATATGTCAAAATGAGTTAATGAATAATATGTTAAATAGTGTGTGCTTAAAATGACCAATTAAGTAAAAAAATAAATTTTCACATTTGTAAATGTAAAAAAAAGTGCATTATGTTATAAATTAAAGTTTAATTACATTTGTTAGCATTTTATTTACATTACATAATGACTAACAGATCATTTAAACGTTATTAGCAAATTATGTAATTTTAATATATATATTAACAAATGATCCATTAAGCCTTATACAGTGGTATGCAAAAGTTTGGGAACCCCTTGCAGAATCTGTGAAAATGTGAATAATTTTAACAAAATAAGAGAGATCATACAAAATGCATGTTATTTTTTATTTAGTACTGTCCTGAGTAAGATATTTTACATAAAAGATGTTTACATATAATCCACAAGACAAAAAAGTAGCTGAATTTATTCAAATTTATTACAATTATAAAAAAATTATAAAAATGTATTACAATTGATGGACTCAATCACAACTATTAAAAAAGTTTCAAACATTCACTGATGCTCCAGAAGGAAACACGGTGCATTAAGAGTCGGGGAGTGAAAACTTTTGAACAGGATGAAGAAGTCCAAATTTGTCTTATTTTGTTGAATTTTTTAGTACTTCCCTTCGGAAGCAACAGAAGATACTTGCATGTTTCCCAGAAGACAAATTAAGTACAAATTACCTTAATCTTAAAATTCTAAAAGTGTTCACCCCCCGACTCTTAATGCATCGTGTTTCCTTCTGGAGCATCAGTGAATGTTTGAACCTTTTTTAATAGTTGTGTTTGAGTCCATCAATTGTCCTCAGTGTGAAAAGATGAATCTCAAAATCATACAGCCACTGCTGTAAAGGGTTCAAATATGCAAAAAATCCTTGAAAACTGAAGAATCTGCAGGACCTGGAGGATTTTTCTGAAGAACAGAGCTCAGTTTAACTGCTCAGAACAAACAAGGGACTCATGAACAACCATCACAAAACAAAAAAACAGTCATAGATCATCCAGGTAGCCACACACAGTATTAAGAATCAAGGGTTCCCAAACTTTTGAACAGAGATATTTTAATAAATTCAGCTACTTTTTTGTCTTGTGGATTATATGTAAACATCTTTTATGTAAAATATCTTACTCAGGACAGTACTAAATAAAAAAATAGCATGCATTTTATATGATCTCTCTTATTTTGTTAAAATTATTCACATTTTCACAGATTCTGCAAGGGGTTCCCAAACTTTCGCATACCACTGTATGCGAAAGTTAATGAAGCTTTTGATCATTGTAAACCATTTGTCAAAATTCACTAACATTACATGGACTCAGATAGATAATTTCCTAAAAACTCTCTGTGATTATCTGAAGAAAAAAAGTCATATATCTTGGCATGAGTGTGAGTAAATGATGAAATAATTTTCATTTTTTTGATGAACTATCCCTTTAAACCTCTGCTAACATTCAAATCGCTGTGAAGCTCAAGTGCTCGAAAAGGGCATAGTAAACCAATAGCCTTCAAAAAGGTCTCAATATAATGGATAAATTTAAGAAAAATTAAATAAGTTAACATCAATGTGCACTGGACTTGCTGGTTTCAGCCTCATCACCTGCAGCATCCACGTCTTCATCACAAATATGAAACACCTGCAAATGCACTCACATTCATGTAAAGTAGCCTTGTTGACAAGTTCGGGAAAAATCCAGGATGCAAAACTTCCTGGAGGGCCACAGCCCTGCAGAGTTTAGCTTCAAACCAACCTGATCCATTTACAGTCATGTGAAAAAATTTGGACATCCTATTGAATTCCATGGTTTTCTGTATCAGGGCATAATAAAAATCACCTGGTCCTTAGCAGGTCTTAAAATTTGGTAAATAAAACCTCAAATGAATAACAACACGACATGTCATTTATTCAACAAAAATAAAGCCAAGATGGAAAACCCATGGGTGACAAAGTTAGGACACCCTATGATTCAATTGCTTGTGGATCCAATTTTAACAGAAATAACTTGAAGTAATCATTTTCTGTATGACTTTATCAGTCTCTCACATCATTCTGGAGGAATTTGGCCTGCTCTTCTTTACAACGTTGCTTCAGTTTATTGAGGTTTGTGGGCACAGGTCTGGACTTTGACTGGGCCATTGCAACACCTTGATTCTTTTCTTTTTCAGCCATTCTGTTGTAGATTTGCTGGTGATATTTGGATCATTGTTCAGTTGCATGACCCAATTTTGGCCACACTTTAGCTGTCGGACGGATGTCCTCACATTTGACTCTAGAAAACTTTGGTATAAAGAGGAGTTCATGGTCGACTCAATGACTGAGGTGCCCAGGTCATGTGGCGGCAAAACAAGGCTAAAATCATCACCCCTCCACCAGCATGCTTGACTTTTGGTATGAGGTGTTTGTGCTGATATACTGTTTTTGGTTTTCACCAAACTTGGCGATGTGCATTATGGCCAAACATCTCCACTTTGGTCTCATCTGTCCAAAGGACTTTGTTCCAGAAGTCGTATTGTTTGTTCAGATGCAACTTTGTAAACCTAAGCCATCCTGCCATGTCTTTTTAGCAAGAAGAGGCTTTCTCCTGCCAACCCTTACAAACATTCCATACTTGTCCTGTCTTTTTCTAATTGTAGTGTCTTGAACTTTATCATTTAACATGTAAACTGAGGCCTGTACAGTCTGAGGTGTAGTTCTTGGGTTGTCTGCAATTTCTCTGAGCATTGAAAGCTCTGATCTTGGTCTGAATTAGCTGTGAAGTCCACTCCTGGGAAGATTGGCAACTGTCTTGAATGTTTTCGACTTGTGTATTATCTCATTTTAGAATAATAGACTTCAAATTGTTTGGAAATGGCCTTGTAACCCTTCTCAGATTGATAGGCAGCAACAATCGCTTCTCTAAAATCAATGTTGATGTCTTTCCTCCTTGGCATTGTGTTAACACACACCTAAAGTCCCCAGACGCTCAAACTTACCCTCTTAATTCCTATGTTATCAGTAAGTGTGTCCTAACTTTGGCAACCACGGGTTTTCCATTTTGGCCTAGTTTTTGTTAAATAAGGTTTTATTTATTTTATTTTAAAAGTTTGGTGCTACACAAAATGTAATGAGTAATTGCATTACTCATTGCAAATGTATTGGAATAAAGAGTAGATACTTATTAAAAAAATGTTAGTCATGTGGGCAAGTTGTCTGACATATTCCCATGATTTCCTGTCTGTCCTCCTACTGTCCTAAACTAAATAAAGTCAAAAGGCCCAAAATATATCTGAAAAACAAACAAACAAACAAACAAAAATCGATGTGCCTCTTGAACCCAGGAAAGTCAGGTTTATCTGCACAGCTCGCACTCGTTCACTTGCATTACACTAACCTCCTAAACCTCACCTCCATCCGGGTCACGGCACCACTGCATCCAGTTCCACTCAGTCTGTTCCGATTGAGCCTCTTGAGGCCAAGGGAGTGAGCTTTATTAATTTTGCATGCACTTTTATTTAAAGCAGTTAATAAGGAAAATTACAAGCAATCTGTTGTAAGAGCCAATAATATTCTTAATAAACAATGTCCAGTTTCAAGTATAAGGTACTTAATTAATGCACAAGCCAAGATTCTGCCATTTTTTGGAGTTGCATACAGTAGCCTATAATTAAAAGGAAGATCTAGATTAGTCTACAAAATCTATTACACATGGCAAATTATATTCTGACCATTAATATGAAGGTTTTTACATCAAATGAATATAAAAACATATCTTTCAGTTTAGTGTATAAAAACTTGTCAGACATCAGAAAAATAACCTCAGAAAATAAGCTTAGAATCTACCCAAGATGTCTCATGATGTTTTACAAATATAAGAAAAAAGATAACTTTGGCATCCTGGAAACTGCTTTAAATCAAGTATCAAGCATGCTGTTATCATCAGGCTTATTTCCCTAATATCAAATTAATTCACATATATAGTAATATCAGTCACTTTACTTTGAAGTTTAAAGGAACTTTAAAAGACCTTTTGCTCAAACAAGAACTGTAAGTTGCTGAGATAACAAGCATCTGCTTTTTATTTCCAGCAACTCTAATGATAAAAAGTGAAAGAAACTGTGGGACAGTTTAGACCACATGGATTTCAGGAACTGTCCTTTGTAGTTCCTTATTATTGAAAGAGGTTAAATAATTCTGGTTTCAGTGAGCAAAGAATGTTTTGAATGCAAAGAAGTTTCCCCCATTCCTGTAGATTTATTTTTGAAGGGGAAAAAAGTTTGTTCTAATAATTTTACCCCAGACTGCTTTGTGAATTCACTGTAAAACCTAACAGCTGTTCTAACCCTTTTTAGTTAAGTTTACTTAATGCCCAACAATTTGTTGTACTTAATTGTAAACATCTAGTAATCTGACTATTCACATACTATGCCTTATTAAATACCAGTGCAGGGTCACATGAGAGGAGGCAGTGCCTGTGATTGGCCGATTACATTTACATTTATGCATTTGGCAGACGCTTTTATCCAAAGCGACTTACATTGCATTATACTATACATTTGTATCGGAGTATGTGCAATCCCTGGGATCGAACCCATGACCTTGGCATTGCTAGTGCCATGCTCTAACCACTGAGCTACAGGAAAGCTATTATTATTATTATTCCTTTTAATTATACTAATGTCTAATTAAAACATCTACAAATGTCTAAAACTAATCAGAGATCAGGTAAAACCCATAAACACTTTCTAAGTAAATACAACTTAACTGTGTCTGTGCAAAAAGATAACTCAAAAAGTTGGTTGTTCAAACAGTAAGACAGAGTTTTTCAAGAACAATATTAAGGTCCCATTGTGGAATCATGACTCTACAGGGAGGATTTAAGCAGTTAGTGCCTTTTAAAAAAGCAACCATTAATGTATGTTTGCCAATACAGCAACAGTTTGAGATGTCTGTGCGCTGATGATGCGGCTACATAAACCCTTATGGTGGAGTACGATCAGCCCAAAGTCAGTAAACTTTGCAAAAATTCCAGAATATCCCTTATAGAACATGATTGGGGAATTATTTGATTATTGCTACACCACCTCGAAAAAAGTTTCCACCTGTTCTGATAAAGTGCCCTAGTCGACAGAGCGCAAGCATTTAGAAAGGTGTCCCTGACCCCATGCGAACAGACCAAAAGGTTGGTATCGCTCCCAATGGCCAGACGCATAATTTCAGAGTCTGTGGTTGATTGTTCCTGCCATTCAATTGTGTCAGGAGACCTAGTCTGATCGGTAGCTGGGCTGGCAGACTTCTGGATGGAGTTGCCACTCTCCTGATGCACTCCGGGACAATGCATCTGCCTCCTGATTTGTATGCCCCGGTATGAGTACTTCTCTCAGGGATGGCAGGTGGACGTCTGCCCATAACCAAAGTTTGTGTGCAGCCTGAAGGAGCTTTAATAACCTTGTATCGCCCCTATAATTTATGTTGAATACAACGGACACATTGTCTGACCATATCAACGCATTTGTGAGTCAACTGGCACGAAAAATATTTTAGTGTTAGGACAGCTAGATAATTGACATGTTGGAACTGGAGCTTCCCCTTCCAGACTCCTTTTACGCCTATCTGCTTTCAAACAAACCCCCAAGCCTTGTTGAATTGCATCTGTGGTAACGATCTCCCTTTTCGCTGGCGGCGGCCCTATAGGAACACCTTGCATAAGAAATTTCATGCTGCACCAAGGTTTTAGTTCCTGCCAAGCTGCGCTCGTTACCCTCACTAACGTGTATTTCTGAGTTTTGACTGACAGGTGTCTTTCTATCAAATATAGCTTTGAAAGGGTCTTAGGTGCAGTTTGCATAATCTGATCACAGACGTCGCTGCGGCCAGCATACCGATTAGTCGTAAAAACGTGAGGTACCGGACAAATCTGCCTGGCTTTATCTTGGCCAGCGAAGGACAAATCCCAGTGTTTACAGGAGGCTGACGATGAAAATGTTGACTGTCTGTGAGTGATTTTATTGTCTTTGGGGGGGATTATCAGAGCCCGCTGTCACATATCTCGAACGATCATATGATCTGGATGGAGGCCCATATGGCCGTGATTGTTGGGCCCTATATGATCTATTCGGTGGCGGTTCACGAATTGGAAATTGCTGTCGCAAGGGAAAAGTACCCAGACGGAATGAGTAAGGCGAATAACCAGGCACTTTAAATGAAGTGTGCTGCTCCTGCAACTGATGCCACACTTCTGACACAATTAGTCTTCAGTCCAATGCCTCCTGAGTTGTCAGTCCAAATATCTGACCTGGAACCAGAGGGAGGTGACATAAGGTGGCTCTGCAATATTCAGATAAAGGTGATTGTGCAATCCAAAACTGACGGCGCACCTGGATCAACAGCCCCATTACCTTACCACACTGACCTATTGAACCCACCGATTGCAGATCCGCACCAACCAGTTCTGATGCTGAATTGTCTGGCGAGCTAAGTGAGGCATTAATTGCCAACAACAAATGGGCAAGCGTATTAACAGTACTCCCTAGACAGGCCGCTGAATTATATATTTTGCCAATTAAGCTATCCGTCCGTCTACATTCCATATTCAGGGACCTTGGATCCTGTCTTAATACTTTGTCGGGTGGCACAATTAATGATGCCACTGCGGGTTCTATTGGAGGCATCGGACCCAACCCCATCGGGCCCGGATCCTCCATTGCTGCTCGCAGACGCGACACACAATCCAGTCTAGTTGAATGCGTGGATTTTAACAGTACTATATTGTAAAAGTATGGTGAACTTTTACTGTAGCAGACTTACCGGTTTTGGGGAAAAATTCTAATGATAGAGCTGACAGTTGACCTTTGTAAATTAGACTGAACTAACTTGGAATCCTCTGCTATGGTAAGGCCTCTGTTAACAACATGGTCACCGCCACCTCTATCCACCTTATTCCTGACTAGCTTACTGCGTTTCGAATTATGGGCTGCACTTCCGGTTTGGGGAATTAACTTCCATTTAAAAAGACTGAAACAAATGGTTTCAAATCATAAGGTTGCCCTACAAATAAAGCTTATATGTCAGTTTGACTGAATGAGCTGTCAATGTTTCATGTTTTATTTTCAGACATCATGAGAATAACACAACGCTTGGTATTTTAACATAACATGTTATAACAAGAATATCTATGGCAAGAGCTCTATTCAGTAGCTGCTTTCTATCCTCGTGATTATTTTCTTTTGTCCCTTTGCATACGGCTGTAATAGTATGAAAAAGGACAACATATACTGCACATTTGTGGTCTGTTCTCCCGAGATAATTTATGATATATCCCATTAATAATTCACCGGAATGCACGAAGAATCTCTCGTTTTTATCCACAAAGTCTCACGTCTCTTTCCAGGTTTGTTTTCAAAGTTAAATACAATTTATTACCTGTAAAAATGATGGAAATCACTTTGAAATAGTATCACGCAATGCTGAAGTTCATGAAAATTTTTTATTAAGGCAACGTAGGCCTATATTACATAATACAGATATATATCGCTACAGTTGTATTTAACCCGTCCGTTATTGCTGTGGAAGAATCGTGCTTTTTCACGGCCTGTTGAAAGTACCTTGTTGATGTTTTTACATGTTTAAATGTCCTTTTATGTTGGTTGAAGGGTGAGTAGAATAATGTCATCTCATTGTACCCAGTTAAAAAACAAACAAACAAACAAAAAAACGTATTGTTGCGTTCATTGAGTGAGACTTTCACTGACTGTTTACAGCTTAACGGAAGTTACACCCATAATTCGCGTAAAGCGTCATGGGGCGTAGGAATATGGTGGTTACCCAATAGGGGCAGCAGACCTGCTCAAGTTATTCAGCTAAATAAATATATGGGCACTGGTGCAGTGCACGGTCTCTTTATTTCTTTAAAAGAAAACAATTCCTAAAAGTACACAGCCAATGAATAAACAACAAAGTCAAAATATTGACAAAATACAAAACAAAATACAAACAACAATGGCAGCAATGAGTGAGACCAGATTGATTTACTTAGACTGAAAGTCTTAGGCTGGAAGTAACAGTCTCAGCTTTTTCTAGTACAACCATGAAAACTTGTGACATCCACACGTGCAATATAATATACAACCATCAAACGAATCAACTGATAGTTTTATCACTACATCACATCACCCCCTTTTAGCTGGGATACTGTCTCATACAACAAGGCCCCCTAAAGCAGCCAAATGAAAATAAAAAAAACCCAAAAAAAATAAACAATACAATATTCACACAACAAAATCAACCAAAACAAAACACAATTGTACATCAACTTTTAATACTGGGAAAAAAAGTGGTCTAATACATGATCAGCCCCCAGAAAAGTCTGCCATAACGTCATCTTGGAATTACAAGGTTTTAGAAGGACTTTTTTTTTTTTTTTTGTCAAAATGTAGTTGTTCACATATTCTTATTCTATGACAACTTATTTACATGATGTGATGTTTTTAATAAACACACTGACCAAGCAAATAAATATAGCATACAATGGGAAAAAAACGACAAATTATTTCCAAGTCAAATTATGACTTTATTATGTATTACGGAAAGCACATACTCACTTTCTCCCGCTCTCTCTCCCACTCAAACACACACACATACAGTACGAACATACACTCGCACAGAAATCTGCGCTGCTCTGATGGGTTTATCAGTAAAATAGTTTAGCAACTTAAAAGGTACATGACATTTCACACTAGTGATGCAATTACGGCCCTGTTCTTGAAGCAGATAAACGTACAATTTCGCTATTAGTAAAGACGCTGCTGCCGAACACTGTTGAGAGACACACATTCTGTCTCTCTCTGTCTCTCTCTCTTACTATTTTGCTTATTTTTGCTGTTGTTTTTGTTGTGAGTTATCTGTAGCCTGTTTCAGAGTTTATCCCCTTTTATTTGAATGTCACCATTGTTGAGATTCATATGCTGAATCTTGATGTCTCTGTGTGTCTAAATATCGCTGTAGTTCAAAACTTTTCTGTGAATGCGTTAAAAACTTTCATAATGACTGATTGCTGCTGGAACTGTTATTGTTGTTTCACAGTGGTAGTAATGCAAAATGTAAGTGTATTAATTACATAACTCATGTTTAATTAGGAATTAATGAGATGAGATCAGTGAGTTAAGATTCTGCATGATGATTACATCATCAGCACACAGCATCGATCACCTGATTATGTATTCACATTTGTTTTTAAATTTAGTTATTTATTTTTTGCTATTAGTGTGTTTTATAAACACACAGTTACAGCAGCTGGCGAACAGCAAAAATAAATAAATAAATAAAAATAAATGTCAAGAGCCCAACTAAAGCAAACACTGATCTCTACCATGGTGACTACAGACTAAACATTTTCAATAAGTCATCAACATTTAAACCTCTGTTGATTCTTGATACAGTGAAGCTGGTAATGCTGTTTGTGGAGTTGTTTAATCCTCCTCCACTGAGATCTTCAGAGATTTATCAATCTAAAAATGAGTGCAGAAACAAGCGCAGATATCTGATGACAGGCTTCACGTGTGATTTATTAAAAACATTTGTATGCCGCCAATCCTAGCGTACAAATGACCTTACATTGATAAATGTAGCGGCTGAAAACAAACATCATTATAAACATAATTTACAAACATTAATAGTGTTCAGAGTTGACACTCAGAGACTGGGTAGACTATAGTAAACCAATGTAGGGAATAGTGAATAAGGGTATAGGTTGTGATTTCAAACAGTCTCTATCTTTCAGTCAGAGAAACAATGGGCCTACCAGGGTTCTTTCTCTTCTGAAGTAGATAATGGCATTAGGTGCTCACCATGAAATCACCATGTTAATGGAAATGTTTTAATATTTGTTTAGCACAACATTTTAAGTCATTAGTAGAGCACAGCCAAAAGTTAACCTGTTTTTTCCTGAACTAGTTTACCTTTTTTAGAGCAGATTCTGTCTAAAATGAATTCTTAACTTTTCTCAAAGGTGTATCAAAGGTGAAGAGGTAGCAGTTTTTGCATGCATGTGACACACATCCTTGTTTGTTAAACAAATCGGATGTTCAGGCATGTTTACCACTGTCAATGGAAATTCATCTCTTTAGTGAGCACTGCATCCTGCTTATATGCAAATCTTTTATTCTTTCGCTATTTCTTTTATCCCTCAGTATTCTAGATAATACTTTTCTGGACAATGTTTGAAACTTTGTTATTGTCTCTATAAGATGAATGCTTTTTGTTTTCCTCATTTGTAAGTTGATTTGGATAAAAGTGTCTGCTAAATTAATAAATTTAAACACTACTTTTCAAGACGGGCCCTAAGATACCTATCTTGTGAGTCACACACAGTATGAAGATGTGTTGCATACTTACATATTAGATTTGGTTGGGATGGGCTTAATTCATTATTAAATTTCAGCTGACGATTATTCAGCCAGACACTCTTCACAGACTCCAGATGTGTACATATACTTCTGTGTTTTTGTTTCAATCCAGCAGCTGTTACAAATTCCAGGTGAGCAGAATTTATATCTACAATTTTTTTTGTAAAACTATTTTCAGGTATTTTCATAATAAGTTGCCATTAAGAATAACAATAAATTAAGCAATATATAAACATTAATAGCACAAAAAAAGGAGGACTACAACATATGCACACCATCTACTTTTACAATATAATTTAAACAAATGTGTAACACAGAGTATTGGCATATTCAGTTGTTAATGTTTCCTTACTGTAGCATGAAATGAGAATGTTAATTTTTAAATGTTTTTTTAAACATTTTTATAGCATAAAAATATCACAAATACCTGACAGATTTTAATGAAATGTGTGATTTCAATGAAAGGTATGTTGTGGTGTTGTCGCAAAGACTGATGTGACTACATGTTCTGTTATGCTGTGCAACATACTCCTGTCAAATCTTGTCCCGCTTCTTAAATAAATTTAAATGAATATCCAGTTTTTTAAAGTAAATCCTACGGTGACTGGGAGGGGACATGTTCAGTTCACTTAGCTTTGTCGTGGCCACAAGATATTAATTCTCATAGACTCATAGAAAAATAAATTGGTTATCATCATTTTTTTTTGTCATGACTTATTTATTAATGACTTAGCATCATCTGTGTTAAAGAGAAAAGGATCACTTCATCCCAAATTTAAAGTGAATAAAATAGCCTTAACAGCCTACTTACTGGAGTTCGCTTGGTCTCTCCCACCGGACTTGTGTGTGTAGGTGAGGTATGTGGTGAACCAAACCACTGTGAGGAAGGGGGACTCAAAATGTTTCTAAACTTAAAATGCATTTTTTTTTTTGCCTCGTTTGGTTCTGTATTGTTTGATTATTTATTACTTAAGTATATATCATTATATTATTTACAATACACAGTGTGGTTTTAATGACATTTTTAGGGGGACAAACTTGATATTAAAGTTGGTGATCAGTATTTGCTTTAGTTAGGCTCTTGATACTTGAACATTATTTTGTCTCTGGCTTCTGTAAATAAATGTTAATAAAACACATTTATTATAGTAAGAAGAAATGGATCCATCTGTTACACTGATCCTTTAATCCTTGATTAAATTATATTTCTTATTTTTTCTAGATCTTCTAGATCTAAGGAAATTAAAAACATACGCTGCATAAAACATTTTTAACCCCTGCATCACTTAGACAATCAGAATATGAATCTCAACAATGGTGACAATCAAAGGTTCATGTTGCAATGCATGCTGAGTACCAGATACAAATACAAAACTCCCAGCATGCACTGCAGCATTAAATTATGCAGCTGAATGGTCTTACTATTTTTTTTTTTTTGCCTCTATTTTTGTTAGAATTTTTGTTATGAGTTTGTAGCCTGTTTTGTGATATTCTGAGTTGTTGTTTTTTTTGTTTTGTTTTTTTGTCACCATGTTGAGATTCATATGCTGATTTTTGATGTCTGTGTGTGCCTAAATTATGCTGTAGCTGTTGGAACACTTCTTCTAGTTTCACAGTGGTGGTAATGTAAAATGTATGTGTGTTAATAATGTAATACATTTGATAGAAGATTAAACACTGGATGAGATCAGTAAATCAAGACATTACATGACGATTATGTCATCATTAATACATAACAATCAGCATTCCCTGATCATCTTTTTTTGCCATATTATATAAAATATATAATATATTTTAAATGATAAAAATAGCCTATATATATTACAGTATATATTTTATATAATATGGCAAAAAAAGATGATCAGGGAATGCTGATTGTTATGTATTAATGATGACATAATCGTCATGTAATGTCTTGATTTACTGATCTCATCCAGTGTTTAATCTTCTATCAAATGTATTACATTATTAACACACATACATTTTACATTACCACCACTGTGAAACTAGAAGAAGTGTTCCAACAGCTACAGCATAATTTAGGCACACACAGACATCAAAAATCAGCATATGAATCTCAACATGGTGACAAAAAAACAAAACAAAAAAAACAACAACTCAGAATATCACAAAACAGGCTACAAACTCATAACAAAAATTCTAACAAAAATAGAGGCAAAAAAAAAAAAATAGTAAGACCATTCAGCTGCATAATTTAATGCTGCAGTGCATGCTGGGAGTTTTGTATTTGTATCTGGTACTCAGCATGCATTGCAACATGAACCTTTGATTGTCACCATTGTTGAGATTCATATTCTGATTGTCATTCTCGTTTGGCTCTCATAGAAGGCGGTCGCATTTTTTCTCCCTCTCCTCCCCCTTACCTTCCCTGCTTTGCTCTTGTCTCGTCTATTGTCTTACTCTGAGAGACTCTCTCTGCACTGCTCTCCAAACATCTAAAAATCATGGATTTGATTAACTGGTCTCTCAATGCAATTGATACCATCTTCTCGACGAGAAGCTTGGGTTCGGGGGAACCTGACTGCCCTGCCGGAACGTTCGCAGCTGGCTACACGATGGACGCGTGGGAGAAGTGGCGGGTCGTGTGTCTGGCGGCCCTTTCCGTGGAGGACATTGAAGATATCTACCTATTCGGAACCATGATAACAGGTCTTCTGCTGACTGGATTAGGCTTTGCCCTGGTTTATCGAGATAATCGGAAAACGGTAACAGCTGTTCAAAACCTCACTAGGCTGCCCGTCATGATGGAACAAGCAGTGGGCAGAGCGGTCAGCACTGGGACTGGGACTATTAACCGCAATATGGATAACATCATGGAGAAGCTCACGGCTTTGCAAAGGCAATTGGACCGATTCGGAGACCAGAATGGACTAAGAGAGTAGCTGTGCAAATTGAATGCGGCTATTCGCCCCAAGACAAAACAATCACAATCTCATCTGCTTTCGGCTCCCATCAACCAGCACTGGCCTCAGCCAAGGCCGCTGTTGGAACAACAACTCCCCCGGAAGAGCACTGCAGTGAGACGCTCTTGGTTCCTTCCCCCAATCCCACAGACAACCTGCTGATTGTTGACTATGTCTAGGACCTGATCAAGGTTGTCTCCATGGCAACTTGCTGTGTATCCCTCTAACAATCCTGCGGACTGAGGCACCTAGATTTGATACCAGGAGTAGCGACTCTACAGGCCTACACAGACAAGAACTTTTACATACACGCACACATACTGACATATACATTGATATGCATTCACCAACCCAACCCATAATCCCACGCCTTCACGCTTTGTTCTGCCAGTCTGGCAAACGGGTCTTGACCAGCGCTTTTTAGCTGCAGGACCGGATGGCTGTTTGCCTGTGCTGGATTATCTCCATCCCCCCACTCCCCCTCCCCTGTTGCAAGTCGTGTATCATGTTGTATTGATCATGTGCTTATGTTGCTGAGGTGTTTTTTTTTCCTTTCCCACACTGTACTCCCTACAGGAGCTTAGTCTGGGGTGGCATTTTTTTTTCTCCTCCCCTTCCCAATGTTATGCTGTATTTCTTCTAAATTCTCTGTCTTCCTGTTCTGTCTACCCCCTTGTCATATTGTATGTATGTATGTATGGACAGGTTTGATGGCTCATTTCACTGCTGGTTATATACCTATATAATTGTGCATGTGACAAATAATAAAAATCTAATCTATATAAAATTACAAAATAAACATTCATCAATCAGTACTTTTTACTTTTTAAATACTAAGTACATTAAAAATCAAGTATTTTTGTACTTTCACTCAAATAAAATTGAAAAGGACTACTAAGTACTTTTACTGGAGTAAAATTGTATTACTTGAGTAAAAGTACAGATAAATATCTGTACTTTTCTCAAGTACCTGATTTTTGTACTTCGTACACCACTGGAAATAAGTGTAATAATGTTTAATGGCTGGAAGTCGTTGTTGTTCATGTGCTTCTCATTTTGTCTATTTTGCTTGTTAACAGCAGGTGTTTGTCACTAATGCTCAACAATCACTTACATATTCACATGTACATTTTCTGGGTGTCTCTTTTTATCTTATACCTTTAACCCTTTTAACCCTACATCAAAATCCTGCAGTGTCCACACTACAAAGTGTAAAGGTAAAATTGATAGTGTTGCAGTGAGATAATTAAGTGAATATGTAAGTGATTGTTGAGCATTAGTTAAGTGGATGGTGCCTCATTTTTGGACTATATTCAGATCAGTAAAGGAGACCTTTTTGTAGATTGGGTGAATTAACTGTGTCTAAAAGCTGTTTGGATTATGCTGTGGTAATTTTGTAATTAATTTTGCTAATTAATTTGAATACAAATGCAGTATTTTGATTACTTTCTCTCTCTCTCTCTCTCTTGATTTGCCAAAGGAAGTACCTGGAGGATGCCATTCTTTGCTGTAAAGACACATTTCACTTTCAACAATTTTCTAAAAGAAAGAAAGGTTTTGGAAGAATTACACTAGGATACAAATTTAAATCAAAGACCTCTCTGTCTAGCCTGGAACTTAAATATGACATCTCCAAATATTGTGATTGAAAGTACCAGTAGGCAATCAGCTACTAGTATGTTGGGAGTAGTAGACACCTTGAAAAATCTCAGTGCATGTAATTCCAGTTCTTCTTATTCCCCTGAAGCCACAGCTGCTTTTGCCACTGCAATGACGCTCATCATCCTCTTAACCATCTTTGGGAACATCCTGGAGATCGTCGCTGTCCTGACGTGCCGCTCTTTGCGAGGACCTCAGAACATTTTCCTGGTGTCCCTGGCTGTGGCAGACATCCTGCTGGCCACCTTGGTCATCCCGTTTACCCTGGCCAATGAGCTGATGGGCTACTGGTACTTCGAATTGTTTTGGTGTGAGATTGTAGTGGCACTGGATGTGCTTTTCTGCACAAGTTCCATCATGCACCTGTGCGCCATCAGCCTGGACCGCTACCTGTCCATTTCAAGGCCAGTGCAGTATGCCACCCAGCGCACCCCTCAAAAGATCAAGGGCACCATTGTGGTGGTGTGGCTCATTTCTGCCATCATCTCATTTCCCCCACTGGTCATCATAAATAAGACCCAGGATGGGAGCTGCCCACAGTGCAAAATCAACGAGGATGTATGGTACATCCTGTACTCTTCCATTGGGTCATTCTTTGCCCCGTGCCTCATAATAATCCTGGTTTATGTTCGCATCTATCAGATTGCCAAGAAGCACACTCAATGTCCTCCAGGAGAGCCAAGAAAAGACACTGCATACAGTGTACCTTCGGGAGGGGTGTTGCAGGGCGGCAAAGACCAGAGAAGTGTTGACCCTGCAAATGTTGCCAATCTGATTGCTTCCAGATCTGAAGCCATAAACCAGCCTCAGCCTCCAGTAGAAAGTCAGCAGCAGAAATGCTCATGGAGGTGGAAAGACAACAACAAGGACAGTTCAAGCTCCAGCTCAGATGTCGAGGTAGAAGAAGGACATAATGACAGTGGGACAACTTCAAATGTAGGGGCACTGGAGCCTGGCCACCAGACTTCCTCACTGACCCAAACTTACAGGAACATTATCGTTACTTCTCAGGGCAGCCATCTGGAAAGACCAGCAAGAAATTCGAACAACAGGAGGAAAGCCATGATCGCCCGCAAAAGGCGATTCACCTTCGTCATCGCAGTCATCATTGGGGTTTTTGTTGTCTGCTGGTTCCCGTTCTTCTTCACCTACTGCTTGCAGGCCATTTGTCCAATTTGTAAACCGCCAGAAGAACTTTTTAAGTTCTTCTTCTGGATCGGCTACTGCAACGGCGCCCTGAACCCGCTCATCTACACCATCTTTAACAGGGACTTCCGTAAAGCCTTCAAAAAAGTTCTGTGTAAAAAGTGTAAGGACTGTTCTTTCTGAAAACGAACACCCCTGAAAAGCAGTTTTATACAGTAAAGTGTTATTGTTTCCTCTAATAGTGAAGACACAAAAACTGTCCCATTCATATTTCACCTATAGATGTGTGACATAAAATAATGAAAATGTGAAGGTGTTTCTGGCCAGTTATAGTAATTAAATGTAATTATATTTTTTCTATTTTTTTTCTGTTTCAACAAACTCATTTTATTGATTGTTAAAATAGATTAAAAATAAATTCTTTTATTTCATATGTGCAATTTCCTTTTCTTATTATACTAAACTTTTTTTGCATTTTTGCTTTTTTCTGTATTCTATATAAACTTAAGAAGCTTTAAGAATGAAATTGTGCCTACTATCTGACATTTCATTGTGGTACTCTGTAAGAGATCTAGATTCTGCGAACAACAAAGATAATTTTACAGTTTTTTTTCTTGTTTTCTTGTCAAATAAACTAGCCAATCAGAAATATTTTTTTTGTGTAAATCAATATAGCATGTTCATGATTACCTTTATGAATGTTTATAAGAGTATTTATAAATGTCTTTGGATGGAAGGGTTTTGGAAAGAGAGCATATGAAATGTTATTTATTTTTGTCCTTTACTCGTCAAAATGTCACAAAGCAAAAATCTAGGACCATTAAGAATGATTTTGTATTTTAAGCAAAATATAACCTTGTTTCTTTTGACTTTGGGGTAAAATATGACATGTATATCAGTATCAGCACATATTCCATTCATTTTTGCATTTTATCAGCTGATGTTTACAATCAATTGTGTCGATGTCTCTTTCTGGAAACTATCTGGCCTCCGGGGGGAAGTTGTGACCTTTCCAGTGTATTTTCAAAGACAATGTGGCTCTTTCTTGGAGACACATCTGGCTCCCCTGCATTGTGAGATCACAGAGCTGCTTTTCAGAAAACTTCACCTCTCTGGGAAAGTGTCAGAGGCTTGTTGCATGAAGCTAGTTGAACAAACTCTGAGGTTTGGAGTTGACAAATCCATATAATTTCATTATGGATCAGGTTCAATGGGCTGACAAAGCACTGTATAAATGTTTAATCCAGAGTTTGCGATTAACTCTGAAGCATGTGCACCTGAAAGTGTGACACGTGTGGCAAACAGCCAATCACATGGCGTCAGTTTGATTCACTTCTTGTGAGAGCCGGCAGCTGAATATTAAGAGATCATTATGAAAAATACCATGGAATTAAATGCATTCACAATGCAGGAATAAACACTGCTGTTAAAGCAAGTTTTAGAAGGCAGCTGAAAGAAAAAAGGCCTACATGACTATATTGCAAAGTTTAATATTAATTGTAAATTAATATAATTATTATATGAATATATTATGTGAATTATACATTACAATTTATATAACATAAATATAAATAACAGCTGCTTTGTGGTACAGCGTTGCCAACGTTTCCCTAAGTGCCAAGATCATTGAAAAAGTTGTTTTCAATCAGGTGAACAAATTCTTAAGCGTGAATGGATACTTTGACAACATTTTTAATCTAGTTTCCAATTGCATCACAGCACAGAGACAGCGCTCATAAATATAATAAATGATATTCACCTAAATACCGATACAGTGCTGGTACTACTTAATCTCAGTGTTGCGTTTGACACTGTCGATCACAACTTATTTCTTGACAAGCTGGAAAACTGTGTCAGGCTTTCTGGGATGGTCCTTAAATGGTTCAGGTCATACTTTGAAGGGAGAGGTTATTATGTGAGTATCAGTAACAATAAGTCAGAGTGGACATCCATGACATGCGGAGTCCCTCAAGGTTCAATACTTGCACTACTCCTGCTCATCCTATGTGTGCTGCCACTGAGCCAAATAATGAGAAAGAACCAAATTACATATCACAGCTATGCAGATGACACCCAGATTTACCTAGCCCTATCACCTAACGACTACAACCCCATTGACTCCCTGTGCCAATGCATTGATGAAATTAAAAATTGGATGTGCCTAAACTTCCTTCAGTTAAACAAAGACAAAACTGAAGTCAATGCGTTTGGAAACAAAGATGAAGTTCTCGAAGTGAACACGTACCTTCACAACTAAAAATCAAGTCAGGAATCTTGGTGTGATTTTGGAGTCAGACCTGGGTTTCAGTAGCCATGTAAAGACAATAACTAAATCAGCATATTATCATCTCAAAAATATTGCAAGAATTAGATGCTTTGTCTCCAGTCAAGACTTAGAGAAACTTGTTCATGCTTTCATCACCAGCAGGGTGGATTATTGCAATGGGCTCCTCACTGGTCTTCCCAAAAAGACCATAAGACAGCTGCAACTCGTACAAAACGCTGCTGCCAGGATTCTGAGCAGAACCAGAAAACATGAGCACATCAAACCAGTCCTCAGGTCCTTGCACTGGCTTCCAGTTGCATTTAGAATTGATTTCAAAGTACTGTTACTTGTTTATAAAACACTCAATGGCCTAGGACCTCAATACATTGCAGATATGCTCATAGAATATAAACCTAACAGATCACTCAGATCATCAGGATCAAGTTCACTCAAAGCAAGGAAAGTCTGCTTTTAGCTGTCAAGCCAGCCGCAGCTGGAACCAGCTTCCTGAAGAAATAAGATGTGCTCCAACAGTAGCCACATTCAAATCCAGACTCAAAACATTTCTGTTTAGCTGTGCATTTACTGATTGAGCACTGTGCTGTCCGAGCTGATTGCACTTTATTTTATATGTATCATCTTTTGCTTGCTTTTTTTCTTGTTTTTATTTCATTTTTAATGTATGTTATATCAATCTTTTATGCATCCTCTTTTTATTTATGACTGTTTTAATGCATTTCAAATCTGAGGCCACATTTGAAGGCTACGTATGTCACCAATGATGTCTTATTTAAGAAAAGTAACCATATTAAAATGGACTTTTATTCCTTCTGAGGTGTAAAATACTGTAATTTTTTTCTTACTTTGCAATCTAACGGCTATTTTTCTTAAATTAGACCGCCTTGCTGATGTATGTAACCTTTAAGTACGACATCCCGAGGAGACACAGTTGAAATCTTAGTGGTTCAGGAAGCCTCATTTTGCCTCCACCAACTGTCTTTCTCGCTGTGTTTGACTGTCTGTACTCCAAAACCATGCCCATCTTTTCATGCTAAGGAAAAAGGAAAAAAATAAAATAAAATAAATAAATTTGAATTTGGATGTGGGGAATTAAGTCAATCAATTAATCAAATACTGTATACAGTTTGCATTCTGTATTCTCCTTGCAAATGTTATAAAAGCAGTTTGAGAATAAATGAAGTATCTTGTGACTTTTAAGGCCATTGGAAACAGAACTGATTTGAACTGGATTTCATTAAATTCATTGAAGTATCTCATTGATGTAAATTTGTTAATTATTTAAAATGCTATTTAAAACAAGATATCTTTACATTTCACAGTTGTAACATTTAGAGAATGTTTTACTAACAAAATAACAACCTAATAAACAAAAGAACAAATTAAAACACAACCCAGGCAGTACACTGAGGTACAAGTGGAGTGAAAAAAATTAAAATACTTTATACAAATACTTAAAGGTGCAATATGTAATAATTTTGCAGTAAAATATACAAAAACCACTAGGCCAGTGTTATATATTTTGTTCACTTGAGTACTTATAATATCCCAAATGTTTGAAACTATTTGTAAATCATGAAAAAAATTGCAATTTTAACCAAGGCTCTGGGACGTGTGAGGAGTCGCCTGTCAATTGCGTCATACCCGCGTTACCCTCGTATTCCGGTTTTATTTTGTAGAAACCATGGAAACACCAAAGACGCCTTAATATTTACATGTTTTAATGTTGATATATTTATAGACAGAAAAATAATTGTTGTTATATAGCTCAACACGTTTATTCTATTGTTTAAATCTAATTTTCTTGATTTTTTGCGAGTACCATGCTTTACAATGCCTCAGAGAAAAACACTATTTGGTGAAGTAGCTAACATAGCATAATCAGATGCAGCTTTATTTTTAGTAACAGTAATACAGCATTTTCTCCATCATACAATACGTTTTAAAATGAATTGCATGCCATTTATCAACACAAGCCATCCAGCATTTAATATGATTCTAAAATCGATCTTACTGCAGTGTGCAACAGTGTCTCACAGCAGCCGCCGAGCGAATGGACAGAGTAACGTTATAACATTTTCAACACACTCAAATGTAAATAATATGATAAACAGGGCTGTGTTACCTCATACTTATACTCAAGACTGGAAAAGCGGAAGTGGCGCCGGCGACTGTGTCATAATAAAAGTTCCTCTGCTCGCAGCGTGTTGTTCAATCCCTCCAGCGGTCTCGTTCAGCTCCCACAACACTCGGTCCTGCTCTGTTTCATACTACAGAAACATTAATAATCGCACCCATGAACATGATTTCTTCCCGAGTCCTATATCCTATTGTTTTCCATCGGCTGTGATGTGAAGACCACATGTCCCAAGATTCTGCGCTCAAACTTGATATCATCAAGCTATGCCTTTGTTTTGAATAGGCCTCTAGTGGACAGAAAATATTACATATGGCACCTTTAATTCACACAGCAGTTACGTAAAACATCATAACGTTCCATAAAGGTCTCTCAAAGTTATATATATATATAAAAAAAAATTTTTAGTAATGTTAATAGAACATTTCCTCAGCATTATATGTCATTGGTAAACATTCTAAAAACGTTAGCATAAAAAAGTTACTCTTACATGGTTAGTGAAATGTTTTAAAAATGTTATTAAAAATATGTCTTGACCAAATTAGTCATTCAACTTTTTTCTTCTGCAAATCGACTTCAGCAACATAATTTGTGTATCCAGTGACACAAAGAATGACACATTCCAATGCACTGAAATACTATTTTTGGTTCAACTTCTTTTTTTTTTCCCCAGACAAAATTCCCAGAATATAATAAAATTGTGGTAACACTTCAGTATAGGGAACACATATAAACTATTAACTACAACTTTTCCCTCAATAAACTCCTAATTTACTGTTCATTAATAGTTAGTGTGGTAGTTGTTAAGTTTAGGTATTTAGTAGGATTTAGAATGTAGAATAAGGTCATGTAGAACAATATGTGCTTATAAGTACTAATAAACCAATATTCTAGTAATATGCAAGCTAATAAGAAACTAGTTAAAAGACCCTAAAATAAAGTGTTACCAAAACTGTATCCCAGCAGGAAAGAATTCAATATTCAGCTATAAATGTGGTTTCATTTTCAATAGAAAAAAAAAAGAAAAAAAAAGATGTAGAGCTGAAATACAATTGACTATTTTTTTTTTAAATAAACAAATTCACAAATATTTATTTTATACATTTTGTACAATTAATGTAAAAGAATATGTAAATAAGGCTATAGGAAAATAAACTTTAAAAGATCATTTAAAATCATCAGTATAATATAATCTAATGAAGTGTCACTTTCAATTGTCCATGCTGAAGAGTATTTTGGTGTTCTAAATAAACTGCTTTGTAAAAGCTTTGGTATCAAAAACATCTTATCATTCTATATGATATACCTGTGAACTCATTAAGCAGGCATGGTTACATATTGTATTTATTGTCATAAATTTTGACTAACTTGTAGAATTTATAATAATCTGTTAGGGGAATAATTATTATTTTATTTTTTTTACTAAAGATGATAGTTTCTAAATGTGTATGTTGCTATTTTTCAAAACCATAGATAAAAAAGAAAGTACAAAGTTAACATGGTTAAATGCATAGCACAAATTCCAAGAATGGGACACAGTACTTGGCTACACATCACATCACTTTCAATTCATTATTGGTTGAATGAATGGTTCATTGATTCACTTATACGGCTTGCAGTCACCTATTGACGGTTTTAGTTTAATATATAATAGTATCATTTCATTTATCCCAACATTTCATATTTCTTTATTCAAAATGTTATATTTAGAACAGTAATCTCATTACATTATTTAAGCAATTGCACTGTAAATGGATTTTGATAATTGGTAAGGTGGATTTTGGTGATAATGATGTCATTTAACTGGACAGTAAAAATCCCAGTGTTAAATTACATTTGTGTCCACACTACAGGGTGTAAAAATAACACTGAAGCAGTGTTGAAGTTAATCATATAAGTAAGTGATTAATTAAACCCCCCATGAAAAAATTCATAATCAAATTACTAAGCAATCACTGACAGGAATGACACAAAATAGGTATCATTTTAAAGCTTAGAAACTCTTTTTTAATCCATCTAATCATTTTGTTCAACTCTTAATGATTGCTGAGTCATCACTCTAAAACAGAGTGTACCGCCCACAGACACCATATACCTAAAAGAAAATTAATAATCATATTTTTCAAAACCCCTGTCTAGATCATCACAAATTTGATCTTCGCCAATTTGATTAACTCATACTGCTGAATAATAATAATAATAATAATAATAATTTATGAAATATTTTTTGTACTATGTACTCCAATGTGTCATCTGAGCACCATACAGCTCAGATAATCATGTGTTATATGTCATTTGAAAGGTCTCATGGAATAGAATACAACACATATAATTGTTTTGGGCTTTGACTAAACATTATAAATGATATAAATGATCTGTGAGGTATTTTAAGCTGAAACTTCACAGACACATTCTGTGTCACCTGAGACTGAGAAATTACATCTTGTAAAAATGGGCATAATAGATGCCCTTAAAAAAAAAAAGTGTGCACAGAAGCTTCTATGTTTAGACATAAATCAAGAATCAGCAAATTTCAAGAATGGAAAAGAATGGTGCGAATTTCAAGAATGGTGACAATCAAAATAATGACAAAACAGATGAACAGCAAAATAAAAGCAAACAGGAACAATTAATGAATATAATAGGACAATTCAACTACATGATGAGTAAATCATGGGATAATTTTGTTTTTGGGTGAACTGTCCCTTTAATTATTTCATTTACTTCCACACAACACATTTTTTGCTTCAGTGTAGACACATATTTACACTGAGGGAAGTTAATTTAACACTGGGGATTTTGCTGTGTGGTATAACAGTTGTAGTGTTAAACAGTACAATTATTTACAAGATGTATTTACATTATTTATTTATTATTATTATTTACAGTATTTACTTTTGCTTTTACAATTTTACTTTTTTACAAACAATTATATAATTTGTTTAATTAGCACCTGCATATAGCTATTTTGAGGGGCAGGTGCTCAAGTAAAAAAAAAAAATACATACACACACACATACATGCATAATATATGTGTCTTCTGTCTGCATCTTTGTGTTTTGCCGTGTATTCTTGTGTGTTAAACTCTATGTAAACTATATATAAACTCTGAATAAAAGTTAGTATTGTGTGTCTCATGTATAAGTCTTCCCTATGGAAGCCAAAGCTTCCCAAGCACAGACAGAAACACAATAATGGTGATTATGTAAAGAACCAAGAAGGTCCAATGTATGATTCTTGCCACTGTGGTCCTGCACAGAAATTTCTTCTTTCGTTGGTTTCGTTGAGTTGCAGCCTGAACCTCAGTGAGGATCTGCTTCAGAAGGTCGATGGTACAAGAATGCTTCTCATTCTGATCTTTAACTGAGTCTGGAGTACTCGCCAGGTCTCTTACACTGTCTGTAAGAGGAAAAAAGCAAAGCACGGCTCTGGATAAATACTGTTTTGTCTGCATAATCNATATATATATATATATATATATATATACATATTATAAAATAACAAATACATTTCATATGTGGCTTTAGAGTGGTTTGTTTCATACGCAATTACGTGGTTTTACATTCAAATTTCAGACTTCAAATGCCATCCATCCATCCATCCATCCATCCATCCTTGCTTGCTTGCTTGCTTGCTTGCTTGCATCCATCCATCCATCCATCCATCCATCCATCCATCCAAATCATTCAAACTATTTTAGGGGCACAAGGATGCTGGAACATGTTTATTTATTAAATGTTTATTTATTAAGATTAATTAAGGGGCAAGCACCGAAGGTGCGAAGGCACCTATTGTAATCGTTGGCATTCTTTTTCTTTATTCTTCTTCTTCTTCCACTCTGTAAGTCTATGGCAGCCTATAGAACTGCTTGCGGGAAAGTTGTGAAATTTGGCACACAGTTAGAGGACAGTCAACTGTGTCCACAGCAAATTTAGTGTCTCTAACTCAATCCCTCTAGCACCACCAGCTGTCCAAATTTGCACTCATGTTTATGTTAGTAACTTTTGAACTTTAAGGGTTAGAAACAAAATTTTTTCTTTGGATTCCTTGGGTCAAGACGAATCGACTTCGATTCAGTCAATTTTTCCACCATTTTGAATTTTCTGAAAAACATAGTTTTTCAAACTCCTCATAGGCCGTTACTCCGATTTTCACGACAATGGAACCAGATCATCTTCAGGTCATGCTGAAAAAAAGTTATGGAATTCAAGTTGATTTCTCAAACTGTTTTCGGAAAACACGCAAACAAATTTTACTAAGCGCTTGCGAAAATAGACATATTGCTATATCTCTGCCACGTTTTATCGTATTCAGACCAAACTTGGTACATTGTTATCACAAGCATGACCTGAGGGAATATGCAGCATTTTGGCGCAGTGCCACCTACTGGTCCGGAGATACGAAACATGGCTATTTTTCATAAAAAAACTTTATATAAATGTGGCCTATTGTAATGAGACTGGTCTTATAAATACGCAAGATGGCGCCGCGGATGGCAGCTTCAGTGCATAGCTCTTCAGTGTTTGTTCTGTTTTTGTTCGTTTTTCCTGTTTTTTGTTTTTCAAACACCATCAGTTTTACCAGGGATGAACTGCTGAACATTCGGCAGTACACACCACAAAATCTTTTACCGGATTTCGATTATTCAGACGTTTTGTTGAACGTTGTAGTCGGCGCAGCGGCAGCGCTGTTAAGACGCTTCAGGAAGACGCGCAGACGGGGGAAGCGCGCCGGAGCTCTCGTGAAACTCAGACAGCGCGGATTAAGAACGGCGCTCCCCAGCATCCATCTGGCAAATCTCCGTTCTCTTCCCAACAAAACAGACGAACTCCTTCTGCTCTCCCGGACAAATAAGGATTTTTCAAACTCTGCTGCTCTGTGCTTCACGGAGACCTGGCTGAACGACGCCATTCCGGACAGCGCGTTAAGTCTGCCGGGCTTTCAGCTGTTCAGATCAGATCGCGACGCAGAATCAACGGGGAAATCACGCGGTGGTGGTACGTGCTTTTACATCAACGAAAGGTGGTGTTCAGATGTAACTGTGTTAAAGAAGACGTGCTGTCCAGATCTTGAAACACTCTTCATTAACTGCAAGCCGTTCTATTCGCCGCGGGAGTTTTGTTCGTTCATTCTGGTGAGTGTCTACATTCCTCCGCAAGCGCACGTGAGCTCAGCTTTACAGATACTCGCTGATATGATCACAGAGAGCGAGCAACAACACCCGGACTCTGTTCTAATCATTCTCGGGGACTTTAATAAAGCCGTTCTCTCACGTGAACTTCCAAAATACAGACAGCATGTTACTTGTCCCACCAGAGACAGTAATACACTGGATCACTGTTACACAGCAATAAGGGATGCATATCACTCTGTCCCACGGGCAGCTTTGGGGCTCTCTGATCACTGTCTAGTTCATCTCATACCGACCTACAGACAGAAACTAAAATCAGCTAAACCTGTAGCAAAGACTGTAAAGAGATGGACCACCGAAACAGAGCAGGCTTTACAATCCTGTTTCGAATGGACTGATTGGAGTGTTTTTGAAGCTGCTGCCAGCGATCTGGACGAGCTCACAGAGACTGTTACATCATATATCAGTTTCTGTGAGGATTTGTGCATTCCTACAAAGACTCATTTCACTTACAACAATGACAAACCCTGGTTCACTGCAAAACTCAGCCAGCTCCGTCAGGCCAAAGAAGATGCTCGCAGAAAAGGGGACAGAGTCTTGTACAAACAGGCCAAATACACACTGGAAAAGGAGATTAGAGTGGCAAAGAGGAATTATTCTGATAAACTTCGGAAACAGTTCTCTTCTAATGACACAGCTTCAGTGTGGAAAGGTCTAAAAGACATCACCAATTACAAGACACCATCCCCCAGCTCTGTGGCAAATCAACACCTGGCAGACGATCTGAACGAGTTTTATTGCAGGTTTGAGAAATCATCATCACCATCACCATCATCATCATCATCATCATCATCATCATCATCATCATCATCATCATCATCATCATCATCATCATCATCATCATCATCATCATCATCATCATCATCATCATCATCATCATCATCATCATCATCATCATCATCATCATCATCATCATCATCATCATCATCATCATCATCATCATCATCATCATCATCATCATCATCATCATCATCATCATCATCATCATCATCATCATCATCATCATCATCATCATCATCATCATCATCATCATCATCATCATCATCATCATCATCATCATCATCATCATCATCATCATCATCATCATCATCATCATCATCATCATCATCATCATCATCATCATCATCATCATCATCATCATCATCATCATCATCATCATCATCATCATCATCATCATCATCATCATCATCATCATCATCATCATCATCATCATCATCATCATCATCATCATCATCATCATCATCATCATCATCATCATCATCATCATCATCATCATCATCATCATCATCATCATCATCATCATCATCATCATCATCATCATCATCATCATCATCATCATCATCATCATCATCATCATCATCATCATCATCATCATCATCATCATCATCATCATCATCATCATCATCATCATCATCATCATCATCATCATCATCATCATCATCATCATCATCATCATCATCATCATCATCATCATCATCATCATCATCATCATCATCATCATCATCATCATCATCATCATCATCATCATCATCATCATCATCATCATCATCATCATCATCATCATCATCATCATCATCATCATCATCATCATCATCATCATCATCATCATCATCATCATCATCATCACCATTCACACCTCCAACAACCCCCCTCTCCCCCACACCTACAATTCAGTTCAGTGAAGATGATGTGCGCCAGGTCTTCAGAAAGAACAAGAGAAGAAAGGCACCAGGCCCAGACAGCGTTTCACCAGCCTGTCTGAAAACCTGCGCTGACCAGCTGGCCCCCATCTTCACAAAGATCTTCAACAGGTCACTGGAGCTGTGCGAAGTCCCCTCATGCTTCAAACGCTCCACCATCATCCCCGTCCCAAAGAAACCCAAAATTACTGGTCTTAATGACTACAGACCTGTGGCTCTAACGTCTGTGGCCATGAAGTCATTTGAAAGACTGGTTCTGGCTTATCTGAAGGACATCACTGGACCCTTACTGGACCCCCTGCAGTTTGCTTACCGAGCAAACAGGTCTGTGGATGATGCAGTCAATATGGGACTGCATTATGTTCTCCAGCATCTGGACAGACCAGGGACTTATGTGAGGATCCTGTTTGTGGACTTCAGCTCTGCTTTTAACACCATCATCCCATCACTCCTCCAGCCCAAACTAACTCAGCTCTCCGTGCCCACCTCTGTCTGTCAGTGGATCACCAGCTTCCTGACAGACAGGCAGCAGCTAGTGAGGCTGGGAAAATTCTCATCCAGCACCCGCACCATCAGCACCGGCGCCCCTCAGGGCTGTGTCCTCTCCCCACTGCTCTTCTCCCTCTACACCAACGACTGCACCTCTAAAGACCCCTCTGTCAAGCTCCTGAAGTTTGCGGACGACACCACAGTCATCGGCCTCATCCGGGACGGAGACGAGTCTGCTTACAGACTGGAGGTTGAACAGCTGGCTGTCTGGTGCAGTCTTAACAACCTGGAGCTCAACACGCTCAAGACAGTGGAGATGATCGTGGACTTCAGGAGAAACCCCCCTGCTCTCCCCCCACTCACCATCATAAACAGCACTGTGACTGCAGTGGAGTCATTCAGGTTCCTGGGCACCACCATCTCACAGGACCTGAAGTGGGACATTCACATTGACTCCACTGTGAAAAAGGCCCAGCAGAGGTTGTACTTCCTTCGCCAGCTGAGGAAGTTCAACCTGCCACAGGAGCTGCTGAAACAGTTCTACTCTGCCATCATTGAATCCATCCTCTGCACTTCAATTACCGTCTGGTTCAGCTCAGCTACCAAATCTGACCTCAGAAGACTACAGAGGGTAGTCCGGTCTGCTGAGCGAATCATTGGCACAACCCTCCCCACTCTCCAAGAACTGTACTTATCCAGAGTGAGAAAAAGGGCAAAGAAGATCACTCTGGACCCCTCACATCCAGCACACTCCCTCTTTGAACTGTTGCCATCTGGTCGACGCTACAGAGCCCTGAGCACCAGAACGTCCAGACACAGGAACAGTTTCTTCCCTCAGGCAATCCATCTCATGAACACTTGACAAACATGGAACACACAACACTATTACACATTATTTACTTAAAACACTTACTTATACTTCAAATTTGCACACATAACTGTACATACAATTGTCTATATTATATATTGTTTTTTGCTTTTTTTTCCACTTTGTCTATCTTGTAAATTCGTATATTATTATTTTATTCCTTTTATTATGTGTCTTGTCTTGTCGCTGTCACTCTGTTGCACTGTGGAGCTTCTGTCACTAAAACAAATTCCTAGTATGTGTAAACAACACACCTGGCAATAAAGCTCTTTCTGATTCTGATTCTGATTCTTATTAGATTCTCTGGGTCATGCTGAGAACATTGATGCCAATTTTGCCATAGTAGGGCAGTCGTGGCCTAATGGATAGAGAGTCGGACTTGTAACCCAAAGGTCATGGGTTCGAGTCTCAGGTCCGGCAGGGATTGTCGGTGAGTGAATGTCCAGCGCTCTCCCCACCCTCAATACCATACCACGACTGAGGTGAGACCCTTGAGCAAGGCACCGTACCCCCAACTGCTCCCCGGGCGCCGCAGCAATGGCTGCCCACTGCTCCGGGTGTGTGTTCATGGTGTGTGTGTTCACTGCTGTGTGTGTGCACTTGGATGGGTTAAATGCAGAGCACAAATTCCGAGTATGGGTCACCATACTTGGCCACATGTCACGTCACTTCAAATTGATAGTCAGCATAACTAAGTCTCCACTACTTTGATTTTCATTAAAATCATACTTTTTCAATCTCCTCCTATACCATTGGTCCAATTTTCACCAAAATCGAATCGTATCATCTTCAGACCACGCTGGCAAATGCTTATGGATTTCATGTTGATAGACAAAACCATTTTCCTATAGACCTTATTTACCAGAGAAACAAGCGCGCCGCCATCTTTAGAATATTGTCTTTGAACTTTCGTTTTGGGGTAGCTCTGTACATTTCTATGGCATCGCTGTTGAAGAATAATTAGCTGGTGAAGTGGATTTACCTGTTGTAGAGTTAATGAAAGTTATCATTAGCATTGTTATGTTTAAAGCAGATGTCTTAACAAATGTCAGTATAGACCCAGAAGATTTTAAAATGAGCAGTTCATTCATAAATATGAAAGATCGCAGTGGAAATACAAACCGGAAGTCAAAAGACAACGAGCGCAGCGCTGAAAAGGGGCGGGGCTACAGAAGGTCTATACCGCAGCAACAAATCAGAGGCATGATGCCAAAATGACTGTTGAGTCTGTATCTCTGCAATGCTTTGACATATTAACACAAAACTTTGCGAGTATCATTGTCACCTCACTCTGACCATACCACATTAATTTGGTCACAGCGCCACCTATCTGTCAAAAGTGATAAACCAGTAAATCTTTACTATTGACAGTATATATAATTTTACAGCTCTTTTGCCTAAAATTATCTTAATAGGTCTTTAATTGCTCACTGTTGCAGTTGGTCTGATGCTCACAGCCGTGTTGGCTGGCTTCTTGTGCCTCTTTTGTGCTTGACCCCGTAATTGATGCTTGCAGCTATATTTTTCTTTGCTTTTCTTTGCATATGTGACAAAGCAAAGAAATCATTTAAAGGGATAGTTCGCCCAAAAATGAAAATTCTGTCATCATTTACTCACCCTCAGGTTGATCCAAATCTGTATAAATTTATTTGTACTGCTGTATGCAAAGGAAGACAGTTTGAAGAAAGTTTGTAACTAGGCTGCTTTGGGTCACCATTGACTTCCATAGTAGGAAAAAATAAATAAAAATATGGTGTCAATGGTGGCCCAAAGTGGCCTAGTTACAAACTTTCTTTAAAATATCCTCCTTTGTTTTCAACATAACAAAGAAATTTATACTGGTTTGGAACGACTTTGGGTGAACTAACCCTTTAATTTCACTCATAAACCTTACTTTGTGAAGTAAAAGTATGAAATACTGGAAAATATTCCTTATAATCAGACGCTGTGTCAACCCTTACCATCTCCAGTAACAGTAACAGCAGCTGTTGTTTCCACTGATCTCTTATTAGCTGCTTTAGCCATCAGAAAATTCACAAAGATGGTCTCCACAATGCTGATGCCAATGAGACAAAAAATTGCACAGCAATAAACCCCTGTGAAAAACAGCAAAATATGACCATTGTAGAGATTTATACACTGATTCTTGATATCTGTGTGTGTATAAATAATGCTCTAGATCAGGGGTGTCAAATCCTGCTGCAGATTTCAGTTCCTGCTCCAACACACCTGTCTGTAATTATCAAGCAGCCCTGAACACCATGATTGACATATATATATAATGTTGAAATTAACATTAACAAAGATTATTAACAAAGATAAATGCTGTATAAGTCCAATTCATTATTAGTTCATGTTAACTAATGTAGTTAACCTTATTGTAAAGTGTTACCAATTGTTGTGACTTAATTTGAGATTCAATTACAGGATTGCGTTCTTAAAAAAATAAGTAATATTAAATGATCAAATCTATGTTATATTTACCAATCAGAGGGATTTGTTCAGACGTAGAGGGCAGTGTGTCATTAAGAATCAGCAGCATCACAGAAATAGACAGGAGTAAAGTCACTTTAAAGTTCAGCTTGTCTTCTTCATTTGTGTCAATTAAGAAGGAGGCCACATCCAGTAAAAGGAAGAAAAATACCGGTACTATAATGTTTATGACATACAGTTTAGGTCTTCTTTTTATGGTGATCTGTCATGTAGAAAGAAAGAAGAGAGAGAGAACATTGAGAACACTAAGAGAATGCATAAATAAAATAGAGGTGGGCATTAAAAGAAAAATTACCAGTAGTAATAACTGAATTAGAGAGCTCTCTAGTCATATTGAATTGAATTTTGCAATGGAATGTAGTTTTAAGAGTTTCTTTTATGCAAGAATATAGTTGTTTAAACCTCAGATATGCAATTTATATGTAAACATAATGCCTATTTGAAAATTTGTCTAGACGCTTTCAGAGAAGTGTGAGCTCCAGGTCGTCAGTAACCGTTCAGCACTCATGTACCTGCAGAGAACAGCTTCATCTCAGCCAGTCCTTAGGGAATTTGCAGCTGGCTCTTATGCTTTCCTTTTCAGTATATCAAAGGGCACTGGGCAATCTTTGGTCTTATTAATTTATTACTTGTTCCAGAGCTAATAGATTTGGCTTAATGGCTATATTAAGTTTCATAACTTTATATTTACATTGAAATAAAATCCTGTACTAACCAGAGCGCTGCTTTTGTTCGTTTGACTGAACTGTTTGCCTGTGTTTATTCCCTATTTTACTTCTAATACTGTTAAAATGGCTATTGTTGTTAATTTAAATATTATTATTCAATAAATAACATTTTATATAAATAACATGCCATGTTTTTTGGTATTGTGAAAGAGTCATTTAGTGATTTTGACTTCAGTGAAAGTTACATTAAAGTGTTAGTTCAGCCAAAAATGAAAATAATGTCATTTATTTCTCACCCCATTGTCGTTCCACACCCGTAAGACCTTCATTAATCTTCGGAACACAAATTAAGATATTTTTGATGAAATCTGATGTCTCAGCGAGGCCTGCATAGCCAGCAATGACATTTCCTCTCTCAAAATCCATTAATGCACTAAAAGTCACATGATTTCAGCAGTTTGGCGGTTTGACATGCAATCCGAATCATGATTCGACACAAGTCAAGTCAAGTCAAGTCAAGTCATCTTCACTTATATAGCACTTTTCAGAATACATATTGTTTCAAAGCAGCTTCAACAGTGACAATACAAAAATTCTTATCGAGCTAAAGTTGGTTTTTGATTGAATCACTTCCGTTGTAAAATTTATTAATTATTACTTTAGGGGCCGCTTAAAGGACACCTTTCCTACTGAAAACCGAATACCTTTAATGCATTCTTGCCGTTCATTTACATGTTTAGTCTATATGTTTGCGTGTTTGAGTGTGTATGTGCGCAGAAGCTTGGTCTTTTTTTGAAAAAAGTGATATTGCCAAATTACTTTACTGGTCTGCATAATACAGAAAAATTTGTTGTGTCCGCGGATCTATGCGAACTGGAATAATTTTAATAACGTTTTATCTATACATAGGGAAAGGAAAGGGAAATGAGCCTTCGCAGGGGATAGTTTAGTTGAAACGTTAGGGCTGCGTTATCGTCATGTCTAGATGAAGGACACAAAAGATTCATAATGCTCCGAAGCTTCATGAAGCAGTGTTTTGAAATCGACCATCATTATATAAGTCGTTATTTTGTTTTTTTTGGCGCACCAAAAATATTCTCGTCACTTTATAATATTAATATTAAACCACTGTACTCACATGTACCGATTTAAATATGTTTTTAGTACCTATATGGATCTTGCGAGAGGAAATGTCATTGCTGGCTATGCAGGCCTCACTGAGCCATCGGATTTCATCAAAAATATTTTAATTTGTGTTCCAAAGATGAATGAAGGTCTCACGGGCGTGGAACGACATGAGGGTGAGTAATAAAAGACATTATTTTTGGGTGAACTAACCCTTTAGTACGCCACGAGATGGTGGCAAAGACTGTCTTTATGAGTCAGTCAGTCTTTAAGACTTTTATTTTGAAATGGACTGAAACAAGGAAACAATGACATTGTTTGTAGGCTACTTTATACAGCTTACAAGATGCAACTGACAAATGCATTGACTAGCGCTGTCATGGGCATGTCTTAAGATTGACCTGAAGAATATCAGCTAGATGCAAGTAATAAACTTGCTCAGTCGATCTCTCTCATAAGTAAGCAATAAGGTATGAGAGGCTGTGCTGTATCGTGAATAAGTCACGGCTGAAGATCAAAGCAACCCCTTCAGCAGTGACTTATTCATGATACAGCACCAGCCTTGAGTACCTTATTGCTTTTATAAAACAGTTACCACACAATACAAATGTTAAAGCCAAAAATATGTATCAATGCAACTTTCATGAAGTAAAATCACTAAAAACCTTCCTTCCGCCAGAAAAAATAGTCCCTGACCGTGAACAGCAACAGAAGTTACATTATTATGCCATTAGATGGCGGCAAAGACTGTCTTTATGAGTTTGTCACTCAGAAGCGAAGACTTTTATATTGAAAATACTGAATTGTTGTGAACACGGAACAAGACGCAAGTGAAAAATGCTTTGACTAGTGACTGTCAGTCACGGGAAAACCGCTTAACTGTTAAAAAGGACAAGATATTGACATTTAAACAGATTTTTTTTACTTATTATGAACATAGGACTGTTATGCTAAATCTGAATGCAGGTAATAAACTCGCTCAATCGATCTTTTATAGTCATCTACATAATACAATAAGCTTCAATGAACAATATCAATTGAGAATAAACAGTTTACGTTGCAAAGAGTGGTTGCTAAGGGTGCTGTGTAGTGATACACTGAACCATTGGGTGAACCGTTTTATAGTGAATAAAACACAGCTATTGACCAATGAGAATCAAGAACAGGAACCAACCACTTTATAATACTCTACATATTACAATGAGTTTCATTGAATTAACTAGTTCTAAAGTGACGTTTTAGAATTAGTAACGGCTTGGGCTCAACTGTTAAACTGTCAACTTGAGATTGTAATCCGTGGAGGAAGGAAGTAGTTTCGCACAAAAGAGTGTTTTTAAAGATAATCCGCTGTTATTCTTATTTATTTACACACTTGTGCCATCAAACTGTTGTACATGAGCAATATCACACGAGTAGCCATGCAATATGGCTGTTTATTAAACGGATAGTTCCGGCCCTTGATTCTGATTGGTTGAGCCGCGTTTGAAGCCTTTTTAAAAATCCTGTAAACATCCAGCTGACCGCATTGAGTATAAGTATCGCTGCGCCACTAAAATGTGTATGTTGCTGCATCTGTCTTAGAACCACTCTTAGCAACGTAAACATATGTTTGTTCTCTATCAATTTTGTTCATTGAAGCTTATTGCATTATGTAGAAGAGTATTGTGAGAGAGATATCGAGTGACCGAGCGTATTACCTGCATTTAAATTTAAATAGTGATGTTACGTTCAGTGCAGAGGCTTCTGAGCGTGTGTCGAGAAATCCCGGAAGCTTTCAGCGAAGCGCGTATCAGGGTTTGTAACATTTTAGTCCAATGACGTCAATGATGATGTCCTTGGACCATTCATTTCAAACCAATACGTTTATTACAGTGAATGTGATTTTTACCAACAACTTGTTCCTGAATCAACACCTTTGTTGATCCTGGAACAACATTCCAATCAACCAATCATATTTAAGGGACAAGTTTACCGTTTATGTCAAGTTTACAACCAGGGTTAGGTGCTTCTACATCAATGTTATTCACCTATCTTTCCCCTTTGATTTTAGGGATAAGTTATGGGTAGGATTAGGTTTAGGGGTGGGAATAGGATTAAGACAGGAATGTTGTTCCAGGATCAACAAAATATGTTGATCCAGGAACATGTCTTACTTGGCAAAATCCCGGTGACCGTTTATTACATAGTTTTGTTATACAATCATTATATATCACCAGAAATACACTTTATATTCATATAAATAGATTAGTCTATGTGGAAATTGATATTTTTCTTCACTGTTATTTCTAAGCCTTAACTGGCGTGAAATACAGTGTATCATCTCACATCAGGTCATCTGTAATGTATCTGCTTGTTTTACACTCTTTGACCACCAGGTGGTATTGTGAGCAAATGAAGCCTTGAGAAATGAACCCTTTTGTCAACCACTTGGCTGAAAAGCTTCAATGCTTCATGAGGCTTCATCTCACCACCACTACATTTAAACAGCATTTTCCTTCAGGTCAGTCCTATCATAATAAAAAAATCAGTTTGAATATCTGCTGCAATGTTGTCCTTTTAACATTTAATGGGTTTTCCCATGCACTGCTGACACTGACATCAAAGCATTTGTCATTTGTGTCTTGCTCCATGTTCACAACAAGTTTCAATATTAAAGTCTTTATGACTTAGAGACTCCCTCATAAAGACAGTCTTTGCCACCATCTAATGGCATAATAAATGTAAAATGCTGTTCACGGTCAGGGATTATTTTTCCAGCGCGGAAGGAAGTCTTTTTAATGATTTTAAGTTACATAGTTGCATTGATACATATTTTTTAGCTTTAATATTTGTATTGTGTGGTAACCGTTTTAAACAATAAGCCCTGTGAAGCTGTGGTTTACAGCTTCATGGGGCTTAATGCTGTTAGTATTCCATTCGCAAAATAGACCAACATTTTCCGTTTTGTATGACTTTTCATTGTGTTTTTCTGGCTTGTTATTAGACTCGCCATTGTGTTTACAATTTGTTATTTTGTTTTCAGTATTGCAATTTGTTTTACTCTTCTCAGCCACCATAAAAAGTGAATATTTGGATCCTTAGAATAATCTAATTAATATGAATGGTTTATTTTAAACAAATTTAACTGAATGCTGAATAAATATTCAGGGTCTATCAATAAATAAGTTAATGCTAATAGACATACATTTCCCTACACATTTACAGCTTCAATGCAACATCTGTGCACCTTCTGGTGTGAGAAGTGAACCATATAAATAATGTATATATACTGTACTCTCTAGAGCAACAATAGAATTTAAATGTTGACACTGAAAATTAAATAGAAAAAAACAAACAAACAGATAAAATACTGTATACTATACTATACTATAATTCCACCCCTGCCTTTTTAAGGGTTAAAATGAACATTTAATGACTGAATTAAATATTGGCACTTTGTTTTTCACAAATTCATTAACTAGTTGTTCTTTGGTTTTTGTTTTTATCATTTTATCGGTATATTTAATATTGGCTTATGTAGCAGTTATGTATTTAGAAAATTATTTTGTGATTCCACTTGCCATGACCATATTTGGGGTTTCCTGCCGCCATGCTGACTTGGGGGGTTGGTGCACTTTGCTGCTTCCCAGTCTGCATGAGACGTCACAGCGGTAGGTCGCACAAAGTTTTTGCGGTGATTCAATTAAGGCCTTGTTTCATGTAACAGTTGAATTCACATGATATAATTGTATGATTGTGATTCAAAGCCCCTCTGTGATGTACATTCAGATGTTTCGTTGATTATTTTTCTTTATTTAAGTTCCTTTTAATATCTGTAATTTTCTCTCTTTCCCAGCGTCGTGCATTGCTGCCGCACGCTGTTTATATGCTGCACAAGTCCTCATATATATTGCCATTTGTGTTATGCAGAATAAAATGAGGACCTGATGGCAAGAATTTTGGCAGTCTGTCTTTGATTCTGACACAACGCAGAAAACACACCGCTACACTTACACTCCGTACACTGCTTTGTATACCTGATATATCAGCTGATCCACTTCAATCCACTTAGTCATGGTAGCTTTAGTGTAGTTTATATCGAGGAGCTCCCACTCTCCCTGGGCCTGAAATGTCTTCTTCGACTCAGAGGTGATGTTCCATTTATTAGTTAGTATTTCCAATGTAATGTCATGATCTGTGGTAACAGACATTAAAATTGTATTATTTCATATTAAATTCAAATAGTTTAGAAGAATAAACCATGTTATCTTGTGTTTGTCAAAACTGATTGATGTGTTTCAGATGTACTTGAATATGATGTAGACTGAAGTGTTATATTGCAGCTTTGAGTGTCGAAGGGAAACTTGTAGAGATCCATCTTACAGGCCGTGGTCAGAGATAAAACTTCATATGAGGCTGCAGTGCCAAAATTGAACAACACCACATTTGGAGGCTCCTTTGTTCCAAAATCTGTCTTGATGCTAATGGATAAAATATAATTTAACACTGATTATTAAAGATATGATGATTGAAGACAGCAGGTATTCAAATCATTTCAGGTATTTGTCTGTCTCATTTACAAAAAGTAAGTGAATGCACCCTTCGAATGAAACCTTCTTTAACAGTAATGTGAAAGATGCATGAGGAATAGCTTTTGTTGCTAAAGATACCCACAATTCTTTGTGTCACCATGATAAAAAGTAATATATTTGAAAAATGGCGACAGATGTGCTTTCAAATGCAAGTCATGTAAAATTGTTAAGTTCTATTTCCTCAGTAGATGTGTAGTGAGCAAGATAACAAGTGTTTAGTCATTTTAAACGTTTAAAGAACAGCACCATATTGTTTTGTTGTTGTTGTTGTTATCGTTTGCTATATCCAGCAAAGTAAACTATCGGATGGAAGGATGATTCTCACAAAACTTTTAAAAAGGACACTTGGAGGCTCCAAAAGAATTATGTGTACATTAAATTATTGAACAATAATGATATCTGCGCATATCTGTTGCTTCTATTCTGTTAACCTTAAAGGGGGGTTATTGCTGCTCTCCCTGCTCTTATCCATGCTAAGATGCATGGATGCACAGGGAGTTCTTTCCCAGAACAGAACCATACCACTAATCCACTAATTCGTATGCAATTATCAATCATATTTGTCGATAGTGGTCCTGACAGAACAACAGTTAAGCTCCAATCTATTCCAAGTTGCACCTTTTTTCTAAATGCACTGTAAAACTTTGCTGTAAAATTTTGACAGTAACATACGGTTTTCCGTTAAAATAGTAATATATTGTAGGAAACAATATCTGGGCAATATAGCCAACAAAAATACTGTATATTGCAATACACTGTAACAGTGTTCAGAGTTGACACTCAGAGATTGTCTGAAATCACACCCTATGCCCTCATTCACTATTCCCTACATTAGTATATAGTCCACCCAGTGGAGTGAATGAAAACAAGTGAGTGAATTCAGACACTGATGAACCCCTGAGAAAAGAGAAGAGACATCATTTTACTATGAAAACTATGAAAAAAGAGACAAGCATAAACACAAGAACTACAACTGACTTCAGCCACTGCCTTAGATGAAATTAGCTGGAGATAAAAGGAGACATTAAAGGTTTAGTTCACCCAAAAATGAAAATTGTTATTTATTACACACCCTCATGTCGTTCCACGCCCAAAAGACCTTCGTTAATCTTCAAAACACAAATTAAGATATTTTTGATAAAATCTGATTCAAAGCTTTATGAATCTTTTGTTTTGATTCAGTAGTTCGGAGCGCGTATCAAACTGCCAAAGTCACGCCCCCCAGTGGTGAACCATTGAAATTTCGAAACACTTATGAAGTAACGAAGCCTCTACTGAAATCACGTGACTTTGGTGCTCCGAATTCCTGATTCGAAACAAAAGATTCGTAAAGCTTCATGAAGCAGTGTTTTGAAATCGCTCGTCGCTTCATAACATTAATGTTGAACCACTGTAGTCACATGAACTGTTTTAAATACAAGTTTAGTACCTTTCTGGGCATTGATAGTGTTAATTGTCTTGCTGGCAATGGAGGCCTCACTGAGCCATCGGATTTTATCAAAAATATCTTAATTTGTGTTCCGAAGATGAACGAAGGTCTTACGGGTGTGAAACGACATGAGGGTGAGTAATTAATGATTGGTCATTTTTGGGTGATCTAACCCTTTATATCTCTCAAGATCTTAGCAAAGGAGGATTACGCCCGTTTCACACTGCAAGTGTGAGCGGTGCATATTTTTTTCCGCCGTGCTTGTTAACCAATGACAGAAGTAAAGCGGGGGTTTCAGTCTATTTTTGCTGTGCTGCGCTGCTCACGCTCAATTAAATTGCACACTTTCGATGGACAAAAAAACTATGATTTCACACAAAAAGTGCTCAAAATGCACAGAATAAGCATGTCTTGTGTAATTTAACAAGAAATGGAGTATGCCAGGAAAGAAAATTAAGAATTACCCAAGATTTACCCATGTAAACTTGTTTTTAAATGGGTGATATAATGTCATTTTTACAAGATGTAAAATAAGTCTCTGATGTCCCCAGAGTGTGTATGTGAAGTTTTAGCTCAAAATACTCAACAGATAATTTTTTTATAGCATATAAAATTTGTCACTTTTTTGAGAGATGAGCATGATGTACTTAGGGCTGTCACGGTTAAGGAAAAAAAGTACTGCTTTAGCAATTTATTCACAGTACTGGAAAACTGCTTTCCAGACCTAACCGCAGGTAACAATGATGAAATCACATGATATCTGGCAGCTTCATCAAGGGTTGCATGCTGAACCTGCTGTCATAACTTGAAATGCAAATGTAGTCAGGGCTCTGAGAAAATCGCTTTGTTACTTTCGTCCCGCGTTACTTTCGTACCGGTTCTCCTCTAGTATTAGCAGCACCGATTACCTCACGAAGACTCAATGAAAATGTCAGAAACTGTTCAGCCTTTTATGTTCAAACCGGAGTAGGACAATGACGGAGAGACTCAAGAAGTGACAACAGGACATCTCTGAATGGTTAGTTGCTTAATTTATGTAGCTGATGTGGGATAATTTTTTAAAAAGTCATTGATTAGCATATTCTGTCATGATAATCTATAAATCGCTCCTGTGGGAACTGTTGTAAGATGCCTACAGAGTCAGAGAATGTATGCTGGATGAAGATAAGTATAGTTTAGTAGTTTAAAGGGTTAGTTCACCCAAAAACCCAGAATCATCGTAAGGAAAATGTTCCCTATAGAGAGAACTAAGAGGGCTTTTATAACTATTCTGTGAAGAAAAGTTAGTTTAGGATTAGTTGGGAAAGTGCATGATATTCGCAACCTGGTCTCATAGGAGAGACGTACCCGTGGGCACGTTTTCGCGAGACACAAAATTACGTACCGACGAGTACGTCTCGCTGCAGTTTCCGACAGAAACGAACGCTAGAGGCCGGTAAAACGTCGATAAGCGCTTTTGCTCGTTTTCACACGCCGTTTCGACGACGGCCGGGGTCGGATTATGGATTCGTAAAGACTCGTTTTGACGTCTCCTCGCGCAATATCATGTTACCACTTCGAAACGCTTCTTACCGGCGTGCCCGATTTGTAAACGAACGTACTTTGGACTTTCCGGCTCTACGCATTTCGCTTTTTTTGGCCGTAACCAAGCTTGCCCGGTAGCTCGGCCGATACGGAGTTGGACTTACGATGAGGAGTCTGTGAGGATTTCCAGTCAGGATTTAGACCGTACCATAGTACTGAGACTGCTCTTATTAGAGTTACTAATGATTTGCTCTTATCATCAGATCGTGGTTGTATCTCTCTATTAGTGTTACTGGATCTTAGTGCTGCATTTGACACTATTGATCACAATATTCTTCTAAATAGACTCGAAAACTATGTTGGCATTAGTGGAATTGCATTGGCATGGTTCAAATCATACTTATCTGACCGTTATCAGTTTGTAGTAGTAAACGATGAGATGTCATATCAATCACAAGTTAAATATGGAGTACCGCAAGGCTCAGTACTAGGACCGTTGCTTTTCACTCTGTACATGCTACCCTTGGGAGATATCATTAGGAAGCATGGCGTTAGTTTTCATTGTTACGCTGATGATACTCAGCTCTATATCTCTTCGCGCCCTGACGAAACTTACCAATTCGCTAAATTAACAGAATGTATAGCTGATATAATTGGATGACCAGTAATTTCCTACTACTAAATTCAGAAAAAACAGAGATTCTAATTTTTGGACCGAAAACTTCTTCACGCAATAACCTAGAATACTGTCTAACACTTGATGGCTGCTCTGTTAAGTCTTCGTCGTCAGTTAGGAAAAAGTATAAGGACTGTTCTTTCTGAAAGCGAATACCCCTGAAAAGCAGTTTTATACAGTAAAGTGTTATTGTTTCCTCTAATAGTGAAGACACAAAAACTGTCCCAGTCATATTTCACTTATAGATGTGTGACATAAAATAATGAAAATGTGAATAACCTAGAATACGCAATAACCTAGAATACTGTCTAACACTTGATGGCTGCTCTGTTAAGTCTTCGTCATCAGCTAGGAACCTGGGTGTGCTCTTTGATACCAATCTTTCATTTGAAGGCCATGTTACTAGCATCTGTAAAACCGCATACTTCCATCTTAAAAAATATATCTAAACTACGACATATGCTCTCAATGAAAAATGAAGAACAGCTAGTTCATGAGTTCATGACCTCAAGGCTAGATTACTGTAACGCTCTACTGGGTGGTTGTTCCTCCCGCTTGATAAATAAACTACAGCTCGTACAAAATGCAGCAGCTAGAGTTCTTACTAGAACTAGGAAGTATGACCATATTAGCCCAGTTCTGTCATCACTGCATTGGCTTCCTGTTAAACATCGTATAGATTTTAAAATCTTGCTAATTACTTACAAAGCACTAAATGGTTTAGCTCCCCAGTACCTAAGCGAGCTCTTAATGCATTATAGTCCTTCACGTTTATTGTGATCTCAGAATTCAGGCCAGCTGATAATACCTAGAATATCAAAATCAAACGCAGGTGGTAGATCCTTCTCCTATTTGGCACCTAAACTCTGGAACAATCTTCCTAGCATTGTTCGGGATGCAGACACACTCTGTCAGTTTAAATCTAGA
>RJVU01042551.1:7199152-7212325 GCA_003731715.1 Anabarilius grahami
AGCGGCCTCTATTTGAGAGGATGGTGACTATATATTCCCCAGTTAAGAGGTTTATTTGTGTCACTGAGTGCATCACCTGTTGGATTGCATACTCAGGGTAGTTAGAACCAATTTTTGAGGAAAGTTGGTATCTATTTAAGCTCCCTGGTGATCTTGTTAGCGGCTATATTGCATAACTCGGATTGTAGGCTTTATGATATTTAGCCTCCTTCTAGTTAGCAGTTGTATTTCTACAATGCTGATTAACTTATCATGGTTTGCTCACCATATGTACATTACCACAAGCCCTGCCATGTGTTTGTTTGAGTTAGTAGGCCTTATAGCCTCCCTTAGACCATGTTGGCTTTGTTTGGTTCCCTTTAGTCACATGTTTAGGGTACATTGCCTGTTGGAATGTTTATTTGTATGTGAGCTTATTATGCTGCCACAGGTTGGCACCCGCTTATATATAGCAGGCCCTTTTTGAAAGAAAAGCGGCCACTATTTAAGTGTTTGGTGAACCCTTTCCCCAGTGTCACTGAGTGCATCACCTGTTGGATTGGATATTCAGGGTAGCTAGATCACTTTTTGAGAAAAGTTCGTATCTGTCAGCTCCCTCTGTTATCTGTTATCAGCTGTATTGCATATACGGTGATTGTAGGCTGGACTGTTCAGCCTCCTTCTAGTTTGCAATAATTTTCATATTGGCTGTTTAATGGATATCAGTTTGCTCACATACTGTTTTGATATTACACTGCTTCAGGCCCTGCAGCATGTTTGTTTGAGGTAATAGGCTTAATTAGCCTCCCTTAGACCATGTTGGTTGTGTTGGTTCCCTTTAGTCACAAAAACTTAGGGTACTTTGCCTGTTTGGAAAGTGTAGCCTAGCACAGGTAGCAGTTAGCTTCCCATAGTTAGTGGGTTAGAGCTGGTTCCCTGTAAGCTTGGTTCCATGGAAATTCACGAGCTGAAGCCACGTGTCACTGAATCAGCGGGCCACTTCAGGCCTCCTTTTTAGTTTGCATGTTGGCACAGATTGTGTTTTTTCTGTGCGGCTCTGGATGAGATGTCAGTAGTGAAACCTTACTGAGGTTTGGTTTAACCTATTGTTGCCTCTATGAGTCGATGATTCTAGTTGAGCTAAGAGCCACCTAGCGCCTAGGTTGGATCTTTGTGCTCCTGGAAACGGCCACGAGACTTACGCCGTGTGTCCAAAAGGATGCTAAGGCTGCGGGCCGCCTTTGGATACACTAGTGTTTGTTTAGGTGTATTTCTCTCTGAGAACTATTTCTATACACTTTCGTTGGCCAGGGGCCCAAGTGGTAGATCCAACCCCCTCTTTTGCGGGTTGTTTACCAGGCTTGGGACCTAAACACTGCCACGAGCTGATGCCACGTGTCTGTTGAGGTTATAGGCCTTCCAGGCCTTCCTTAACACGTGTTGGCGTATGCTGTTCTCCTCTTGCTTAAAGAGTAAAAGGTGTTTTTACTGAGTACACTGCTCGTCGGATTGTGTTGGGTGGATTATCATAAGAGCACTGTGCAGCTATCTATTGCTGTCATGGAAGTTGTCTGTCTGCCGCAGGCTTAGACAGATGTTCAGAATGGCTTTTACCAAATTCAGGCCACTTTCTGAAGTTTACTTCTGTTTTCATATTGTAAGCCCCTCTCGGGTTTCCATGAGTATGTGCTCTTGGCATAGTCTACCTGTTAGGTGAGCTCTGCGCTTCCCCCTTGGGGTTGGGTTCGTAATAGTGCTTAGCTCCCTAAGCTGATTATGATGGTTAGGCCTTGATCAGGCCCCGTCCTAAGAATCAGCCCCAGGCTGGTTTGTGCTCCCCTGTTCAGGGCGTTCAGCGCACAGCCTCCTCAGTGCACTAATTAAGCACTGGGTAGATCCTAGGTGAGTGGATTATCTCCCCTCGATATGAGGGTTCATAGCGCTTAGCTGAGTTCTTCTCTCCGGGATGCCCGTCTCTACGCGTGGGTTTGAGCTGGTTTCTGCCTTTCTGCAGTCACTCTTACCTACTATCTTCCTAAGAAGAATGCGTTTAGGAGGCTCTGTATTCAGACAGGGTTGGCCTGGACTAAGTCTGTTCCCCTAGAAGACCAGGTCGGCCTCCCTGGTGGCAATGAGGGTGACCCCGTTCCCCTCAAGAGTGGCTGGCCGAGGTTCCCTTTGGTTCCTTGGCCACATTCCCTTAAAGGGACCACTTTCTCACTGAAAGATGGGTTCCAGACGCCTTAGCGATTTCTTTAGGCTCTATTTGTTAAAAGAGAAAGGTAGAAGCCTTTGGAAGTTCAGCTTGGGCTGCTTTGAGGCCTTTGTCTCAGCCAATTACTGGCAGGCACTCCCCTCGAGCATGGCGGCGTGGGTATATCGTTCCCCAAAGCGTTTTTGGCAAACGCAGAGTGGAGTTCCCTTCGAAAGGGAACGTCTCAGGTTACGTATGTAACCATAGTTCCCTGAGAACAGGGAACGAGACTCTGCGTTTCCTTGCCATGCTTCGGGGTGCCTGCCTGCAGAACAGTCCCTCAAGACGATAGATGAAGACTGTCTCTCCAGGCGCTCCTTTATACTTCCGGGTCGCGCCGTATGACGTCATAGGCTGTCGCCGGCAAGCGGGAAGGAAGTCGACCGGAAGTTGAAGTCGGCCACGCGCTGCCATCTTGTAGCAGAACTTCACTTGCGTTAGCATCCCATTGACTCCCATTCATTTTGGCGTCACTTTGACAGCAAATAACTTTACATCTGAGGCGTTTAAAGACTCCATTTGTCCATTATTTATTTCTAAAGATACACGACAATGCATAAAGGGCTCCATTACCTTCTATGTTACATTATGGCCCCGTAGAAACAGTTTTTGTAAAAATAGGCTAACGATTGCGTCATAACCACTCGACTCTCTGTCGCACAGTAGAGAAATTACCGTACAGACAGGAGGAGAAGCTCGCAGGCAATCGGGGAGACGTCAAGAGAGAAGCCCATAGATATAGAGTCCATAAAAGCAACGGGACAAAATATTTCAACAACATTTTTGGGGAATTTGAAATAATTCAGTACTCCCCGCTCAAGCTCGCCGTCTATGCAAGATTAACGATGGCAGTTTTCACGCACAGCTACTAGAAGATTTATCGTCATCAAGCTTAGTTTGAGTCTGCGCGTCAGAAACGGAAGTGCTAAAAATCGCTAAAAATGGGCTTCACTTGTCTCAATTGAGTTCCAATGGGGTCGCTGTGTCCATTTCTTTTACTGTCTATGGTCGCCGGCCAATAGGAATTGGAGTTTTTGGATAGTGCTTTCAGACACCTGGGTCACGTGACGTTCCCCCAAAGCGTTTTTGGCAAACGCAGAGTCTCGTTCCCTGTTCTCAGGGAACTATGGTTACATACGTAACCTGAGACGTTTTTCTTTTTTAATAAATCTGCAAAAATGTCAACAATTCTGTGTTTTTCTGTCAATATGGGGTGCTGTGTGTACATTAATGAGGAAAAAAATGAACAAATGATTTTAGCAAATGGCTGCAATATAAAAAAGAGTGAAACATTTAAGTCTGTAAAGGTATTTCGGACCCACTTTATATTAAGTGGCCTTAACTACTATGTACTTACATTTAAATTAATAATTTGATACAATGCACTTATTGTGTACATACATGTTTCTACATTGTACTTATATTTTACCTGCTTAAACTGTACTTAAACACCTGCATGTAATTACATCTGTAATTAATTTCTGTAATTACATTTATAATTACACTGTTGACCCATCCCTTAACCCTTACCCTTACCCCTACCCTTAAACCTACCCATACCACCAAACAGGTCCCTAACCTTACCCGTATCCCACCTCAATAGCAGCAAAAGTGTTTTGCAATTCAATATGAACCCAATAAGTACATTGTACTTATTTTTTTATGTAAGTACATAGTAGTTAAGGCCACTTAATATAAAGTGGGACCGGTATTTCTTTTCTATGTATAAAATATATCAGTATATTCAGTTTTTGTATTGTGACATAGAAGATTTGATTGTGATCACTGTTTGAACATACAGATATAGATTGCAAAATTATAATGTGAACAATCACTCATTAAGAACTGTTTGGAGGGGGGTGGACTGTTTTATGTGCAATATGAACAAATTCTTTGAATTTGTTTTGTCATTTCCTGTCATTTCCATTTTGTCATAACATTACCCTTATTCTATCCATCATTTTGCAACATTTCTGATCTATCACTAAAAGGTAAAAATAGACAAAATAAAAGGTTATACCTTTCCATTATACCAATGTCTGGAGTCCAAAACATATTTCTGGGGGCGACAAATGTTGTAATCCCACAAAAATCCTCTATTCTCCACCGCATTTTCCAATTTGGCCACGCCTGTAAAGTTATTTGAAGTTCAGAATGATTATTAGACAGATACTGTATGCTTGAAAAATCAAATAAAACCTCTTAACATGTGACAAAATTATGCAAACTGAGTAAAACTTTGTGAGATAAGAATGAAATAGGTTTTTGAAGCACTTACAGTTATCATTTTGACCTGTGTCGTGAGACTCTGGGCTTTTTCATTCTGTAGATAAAAAGATGTGTTGAGATGATACTACAACTGTTTGACATCCCATAATGACCTGAATGAGAAGAAAATCATGCTGAACTCATACCACATTTATGATGGAGGTAACATACAGGTCCACTAAAATGATAGCAGAGAAGAAGGTAGGGTAGTCGTCAGGGTAGTCGGTAGGGTTGAACTCAGTGTTGTTGGCAGGGTTGAACTCAGTGTTGTTGGCAGGGTGGAACTCAGTGTTGTTGGCAGGGTTGAACTCAGTGTTGTTGGCAGGGTTGAACTCAGTGTTGTTGGTAGGGCTGAACTCATAGTAGTAGTCTTCATAGTAGTAGTTGAATGTTAAGGGCCACATTCTGATATTCTGAGAGTCGTTCTTGTCCAAGCCGAGATGTTCAAAAAGATCCTTTTTAGCTTTAGCATATTGTGTAAAACTGCAGTATTTAGCATCAGACACCCACCCTGTGCATATGAGACATAAGGTTACACAGAAGCATATATTCTCCAAGCACACAGTGAAAGAGAATTTCATGTTTACACATTCATCCTTCTACATTTCATACTCTTGTCAGACAAAAAAACAAACAAACATAGACGATTGCTCTTAGGGCAGGGGTGGGGAACGTTGATCCAGGAGGGCCATTGTCCTGCAGAGTTTAGCTCCAACCCTGAAAAAAACACTCACCTGCCTGTAACTTTAGTAATCCTGAAGACCTTGATTAGCTTCAGGTGTGTTTAATTAGGGTTGGAGCTAAACTCTGCAGGACAATGGCCCTCCAGGCTCAACGTTTCCCACTCCTGCTCTTAGGGGTCATCAAAATCAAGTTTTGATGACAAACTTACAAAACAGTCATGTTTTGTAAATTATTATTGTCACGTAAATAATGATGGATGCAATTGCAAGTTAATCTCTTTATTGAGAGCTACACACACTGACGGTCAGTCACAGGTATGACACAACAAACACCGCAGGAGAGTGGTGACGCAGGGACCTCGATGGGCGATGAGAGATCCGATGAGTCGTGACTGGTGAAGTGTGTCCGTGAAGCAGTGCCGTGTAATCCGTGGGTGAAAACCAGAGAACGATCCAACGAGGAAACAGGTAACAGGAAACAACGACGAGAAATCCAATCCAAGGAACATGTAACACGAGCAAACACGGGACACAACACCAAGACTCCAAACAACGATCTGACAAACATGAGACGAAAGACAAGGCGTTAAATAGGCAGGTGTAATTGCGCACAGCTGCCGCTGATCAGACGATCAGCGGCGACGCCCACACGAACAATCAGGTGACACACCACAGAACCACACAGACACCAGAATGAGACAGCGGATTCATGAACCGTGACAATTATTTCATAATTAACTAATAATTTATAAATAACTTACAATTGAAAGTTATCATAAAGTGTCACCCTGTATTCTGTAACCAATTTCTTCTGTCTTTAGGACATATATAGATAGACAGATATTTGGCAGTAGTTTCCATTTAACTTCTTTGAAAGAGGCACTAATTCCGAAACTTTGTCTTGTAAGGGGGATGTAAAATGTTCTATGTCCTGGTACCAGGAAGCAATAGAACAATCAACATTTTGCTGAGAAAAAGGAAAAAAAAAAACCCTGCCGCCCTGAAACACAGAAGGTGTGGCAGGGATGGAAAAGTGCTGTTGTGAGGGTGTCAGGAAGGAGCAGCTTGATATATTTTTACACGCAACACACATCTCCTGATCTCACTTTTCACTTTCAGAAAATTCTGCACACTGAAACCTGAAACTCTAACTGGTAACAAAGTGGACAGATAGGGGGTAAGCACACAAACATACAATGCAGTCTATTTCATGTCGATTTATAGCCTCTCACAAGCACACATTCCAATGACATCATTGTCAGAGGTTATTTAAAGTTAAATTCTTGGCATACTTCACAACCGGTCAAACAAAAGTTGTTCCCATTGCATACAAGTATGCAGCTTCGAGAGTAGCTTTTGAACGGGAACACCAATCACCATAATGGTGACTTACAGTCTTACATTCTACTTGCGTTCCATAAAACATCAACACAAATTAGCATTAAACCTCTGTTAATTCTCAATAATAGCTTTTGTAGACATACGACAGAAATAAAGTCAAATTGGTTTGTAATAAGTGAAGCTAGTAATGCTGTTTTTGGGGTATCTTAATCATATGCTGCTGACATCATTAGAGAATTAATGTCTTTTATTTGTAGCTGATTTCAAGCTGTGTGGTTTTAAATCAGTTGTAGTTGAACCAGAATCACATTGTAACATTGATTTATGTCATTACCATTGAATTTTTTATGAAAGTTAACATTATTTCAGCATTAATTGTGGGTGCAACAGTGTTGTTGATTCAATGCAGTTAATATTGAAGCATTAACATTGTTTCAGTGGTTGCTAATTAAATTTACAAAAAAAAAAACTTTGGTAATTAGATGTTAATGAACAAAATATATAAATTAACATCTAGATTAACAAGTGTTGTAAAATTGTTATTTGCTGTTATTTGTGATGCCTAATGCATTAACTAATGTTACCACAAAAAAATAAAAAAAATAAATAAATGATCCTTTAGTGTTATCATTAAGGAATATTTACTTACCCAACGTGACAAGAAAAAATATTTGCCAGTGTAGGTGCATGTTCAGTATCCCAAGTGTCTGAGATAGGATGGGGATGAGGATTCACTCTTGAACAGATGTCAGTCATTTGGTCATATTTATACACTGTGAATGAGCAACACATTCTCACTCCCCACCAGAGGTGGAGCCAGGATATTTTCATTTTTGCTTTTTGTCTCTCATGCCATTTACATTTTCTTTAAGACTTTTATTGCATTAAACAGTTTTCTTCAACATTCAACATGTTTCTGTTATTATTTTCATTCAGATTTTTTGAATATGTAAATATACAGCCACCATGAATAACATAAGCAGAAGAAAAAAATAAAATAAGAAGAGAACAAATGGGCATTTCGCCACATCTCAGAAGTTCTTCCGTCGTATATTACTGTCATATAGACAAGGTTTCAATTTCTCTGTAAACATCAGACTTATCATTTAGTGACTGTAACTATGAGAACAAGTACTGTACTTCAAATAACTGTACATTGATGTCATGTTTTAAATATGTGGCCTTCTTCCTTATTTCTGGTCTGTCACTTCCTCCAAAATGCCGTAGGCAACATCTTGGAAATTGTTTTACTTTCACCTTTAGGATCATATGCACGTCTTTTTAAATGAGGCCCCCTGGTCCTTGAGCCCCCCAGTCCCGTGCATTTCAAACACAATCAGTCTCAGGCAAAGGCAAAGGAGACATTCAAAATGTGCTGTTTGGGAGACTACCAGAACAGCTTTGAAAATCATGATTTACATAATTACAGTTCTTTAAGACTTTCTCAATCCTATCCTGTACTGTAAATTTCAATTTGTTAACTTTACTTTTTTTTTTTTGTTAATCTATTAAAGATTATCAATATATTCAAGTTTTCATAACTTGGCTTCTGAGCTACTGAGCTACTTAATATTTCTGAGTAACAGTGTACACCCAGAGTGCATTGGGGGCATGAATAAAGTAAGCAATTTCTTTGTTGTCTTGTGTCAGTATTAGCACAATAAAGACAGCAAATAAAACTGCTTTGTAATGGTCAGAGGATTATTAATTTAAGTTATTTTAAAGGTTGCCATTGTTGTATTTTGCATGCTGAATGTTGATGCCTGTGTGAAAGCTATTGGCACAACTAGACGGGATCAATCCCATTAAATGTTTAATGTTTCACAGTAGTGTGGTTTTTATGAAATCAATGTTCCTCATGAATGGTAGAGGAAGAAATTAGTAAAAAGTCTGTTAAGAATTTACTCAACTTTTAGTTGACAAAATAGTACTGAAATTAATCAAGTAATCTTAACTTGGGTTTTCTGAGTAAGGCATAATCGGTTAAAAAAATTAAATAGATTTTTACAATTAGGTTCAACAAATTGTTAGTACACTGTAAGTACATTGTAAAAAAATGCTGTATAAAAATTTGACACTAACATATTGTTTTCCATTAGAACAGTAGTAGAAAACAATGCATTTTGCAACAATTCAGAATCACTGAAGGAAAGAAGACAGCAGCAGGGGTGCCAGAAAATGTCTGTTTAAAAACAGAAAAATACTGTCAGAAGAAAAAAACAAACAAAAAAACATAGATAAACCGGAGGTGTGGCGGGGATGGAAAAGTGCTGTTGTGAGGGTGTCAGGAAGGAGCAGCTTGATGCAGCTTAACATATTGTTTTCCATTAGAGAAGTAGTAGAAAACAATGCATTTTGCAACAATTCAGAATTACTGAATTAAAGAAGACAGCAGCAGGGGTGCCAAAAAATGTTTAAAAACAGAAAAATACTGTCAGAAAAAAACAAAAATAGATAAACTGAAAAATACAGTAATTTCTTATCCTAATAAAATAACTGTTTATTACTGTAATTCTACACAAAATGACCTATCTGTCCTAAACTGGTCATAGGACAAGCATTGGAAAGCATTGGACCAGCATAAACCAGTTCAAACCAGCATACCAACTCCAAAACCAGCCAAGGTAAACCAGCATATGCTTCTTTTTTTCAGCAGGGAAACTTTTTGGCGGCTGTGGTACATAGAAGTATCCCAAAAAAACGCAAAAAAAAAAATTTTCCGCTACTTTTCCTGACCACAACAATTTATGGACTTTGTGACTCTGAAATAATGCTGTTTACTTTTAATTCCTGAATATGTTGTCACACATCCTCCAAATCAGCAGTAGTATATATATATATATATATATATATACATATATATAAAACCTTTTTTTCTCATTGTAAAAAAAAAAGGAGAACCATCTGACGACATCGATCGTCCTCCATTGATCTAACAAATCTCTGTGAGATCTCATCTCACTGTGTAAATGTTACTACAATCAACAGGTGTGTGGTCTCACAGTCCGAATGAATCTCTTAGTGTGTGTATTCGGAGGATTATAATGTTAAACAGTGTATGAAACTGTCATTATCTGTGGTCTCCCACAGTTTTAAAGTTAAACTTAAGTAATTTTAGCTGTAGAATTAAAAATTTTCTGTTGTCATATGATGTTGGTACTATCACAGTGCAAATTGTCAAAACTTACTAACATCTAAACAAATTACAAAAAACATACTTCAATATCATAATTTTGTTTCAGACTTACTGAAATATGAGATCTTGTCACAGTATGGCTACATACATGTTAAAGTGTTTGTAGGCATTTGTAACTTGGTAGACACAACACCCAAAGAAGCAAAAAGTGTGGGCATGGGCACTGTGGAAGTGGGCATCCGAGGGATGAATGAGTCTGATGTGTTGATCGTGTTGTACAATAAACAGAGGTCTTCCATTGGCCAAGGCTGCCAAACTGGCTCAACCTATTGGAAAAGATCAAGTGTTTATCAAAGTGCAGTATATGTACTATACATTTAGAGTAAAATAGAAAACAATAAAAATAACCAATTAACTGGTGAAAATAGCATCAAAATGATTAAATTGTCTGATTTCATTTGTAAATTAAACTAATTCATAAATGAATATTCACTTTCATAGTGATTTTCTTTTTCATGAGATGTTTTGTACAGTCAAACGCCTTTGGCATAAACATATAGGTCTGAATTCTTTCTACTGTCTTCCTTTTCGTCTGTACTGCAAGAAAAAAAAAATCTTTGAAAATCCCCGTTGAACAGGTTTTGCCACTGAAAGTTTGGGAAACTGTTCAAAATGACAGACAGCACACACGACAATTACATACATTTTCCAAATTGCTTAATGATTTTCCCCACACATACATCTGATGAGAACAATGCCACTTCATTACTCTATCACAGCCCTTAACATGCTAAATGAGTTCAGCTGTAAATTCTGTGATAGAGGAACATGATGCAGAGACTTTAGACTGTACGACCACTTCTGCTGTTACCCACTGCTGTTTAACATCTTGATCAGAGATAGTGCAGACTGAGTAAATGAGTACATCACCTCCGTACATAAAATATGTTTCTATTAATTATTCCTGGGATTCTTTAATATTTCAGTCCTCTAGACTTTTAAAGTGGTGGTTCACCAAAATGAAATATTAAAATCTTTTTACAATACTTTGGTATGTCCATTATTATGAATAAAAGATAATTATTGCATTTAAATAAGTTTTATGATAAAATAACATCTTATTTCTATTGTACTCTAAGCATTTTGTCATGTCCCTGAAGCATTTCACTAAATTTGTACTTTGTACTGTAAAATATTTAACAAATGTCCAGTGTTGATCATTTTTGGCAATATTGTAAGTATTTATTTGTTACTTTATTGTGAATTTTTTTTTTTTATATAAAAACAGACTATAAAGTTATGTCCCTCAGTCTGAACTCAACCCTGTCACACCAACCATTCTCTGCCTGTAATAATTTATACTCCACCCATATGTGACATCATTTACTAGAAATTACATCATTCATGTCTCTTTAACAGCAGTGAAAAAGATGGTAAGTAGTATCATAGTTTTTATTCATATTTTTTGAGGCGTACTATAGTCAGGCAGGGTACTGTCAAACTTATCAACTCAACCCCATCACATAAAATTAAGATGAAAATGTATTTATTTTTCAAAATTTTATTTTATTCCATAAGTTTATACAATGTGCTTATTTCATTGCTGCCATATGTGTTGTACTCTCCTACACTATAAGAGGAGCAGTGGCCATTTTGAGCAAAAAAACCTCAACCTTGTCACACTCAGCCCTATCTGTATATTTCTCATTGTTTCGGGTGGGAAATTTGTAACAGTGTTGAGTTTTTCACTTAATTCATGAAAAATTTTAATTAAAAAAATATATATAAAAAATAGTCATGTTTCAGTAAAGATATACTTACCAAAATCATGACAACTCACAATTTTGTTATAAATAGAATACTTGTAATGTGTCCACTTAAACACTGACAAGCATCCTATGTCAGAAATAGCAGCCACATCAGCAACAGAAAAACATCTTAGCTTACGCATGTAACCATGTTTCCCTGAAAACAGGGAACGAGACACTCCGTTAAGTGCTATGGGGACTGCCTCTGCTTGAACGGGTGTTTGAAACGCTTATCAAATCACGGCAATCGTATTGGCTGGCGACAGCCTATGACGTCACTACTAGTGTGACCCGAACACACATAAGGGGCGCCTAGAGAACAAGTCATCCACTTATCGTCTGAAGGGACTGTTCAGCAGGCGGCTCCAAGGCATGGCGAGGAGACGCAGTGTCTCGTTCTGTTTTCAAGGAACCATGGTTACATGCGTAACCTGAGACATTCCCTTTCGAAAGGGAACTCGCACTGTGTCGCTGACATTTGCTTTTTTTTTTTGCTTTTTCATTTCAATGTTGTTGTTTTTTTATTGTTGACGAAAAAAAAGTAAAAAACTTTAGAGAAACACTTTAGTGTACTCATGTCAAAGACAAGTAATTTGCATTTGCTTATGCAAATTTTTGCTTAACAATTGTAAAATGCTTAGGAGGAGGAACATGAACACACAGTATTCAAGGGTTAGTTCACCCAAAAATGAAAATTCTGTCATTTATTACTCACCCTCATGCCACTGATTCATCTGTGCTCCGATGCTTCATGAAGCAGTGTTTTGAAATCGGCCATCACTAAATAAGTCGTTATTTTGTTTTTTTGGCGCTCCAAAAATATTCTCGTCGCTTTATAATATTAATATTGAACTGTACTCACATGAACCGATTTAAATATGTTTTTAGTACCTTTATGGATCTTGAGAGAGGAAATATCATTGCTGGTGATGCAGGCCTCACTGAGCCATCGGATTTCAACAAAAATATCTTAATTTGTGTTCTGAAGATTAACGAAGGTCTTACGGGTGTGGAACACCATGAGGGTAAGTAATAAATGACAGAATTTTCATTTTTGGGTGAACTAACCCTTTAAACTGAATGAAAATGAAGGGAAAAGACCACACACGCACACAATCCCGCATGCACTCACACACACTCACAACACACCAACTGTTGACAACTTTTGAGTTGACACCTTAACTCGTATCAACAATATACCGTTTTAAACATACAGTACACTTTTAGAGCAGAACACTGGTAAACTTTAAAGCACTTACTGCAGTGACTGGACAGTCTGAACAAGAATCCGTTCAAAGATTCACATTGTGCTTCTCGAGAACAAAAAAACAATCATTCTAGCTTCTCAAAATCAAATTGTAAGTTGATTTTTTTTTTTAAATGTTTGTAAGGTGGGTTTTAGTTCAGTGTGGCTCAACATGAGAAGTACTTGTTGGATGAACTGAAATGTGTTCTTTTTTTGTTAAGTATGGCAAAAATATTTTAGAAATGAAATTTGAAGTAAATGAGAAATAATGCAAAGGAAAGTAAATGTTGTGCTTGAATGTTAAAATGGCCCTCCAATGAGGTGTCAATCATAGCAACGGCACCCAGCCAATTTGAGTTTGAGACCCCTGGGTTAGTTCATTCAAAAATTAACATTGTCATTTACTTATTTACCCTCATGTCATTTCAAACCCATAAGACATATGTCCATCTTCAAAA